>JAEIFU010003426.1:0-28715 GCA_018904235.1 Lordiphosa stackelbergi | reverse complement strand
TAACAAGCCATTTATTGCCTAAATATAACTTAATTTTGGTGTTTTCCAAATAGTGGAGACTTTTAGCAGTTTAAAGTTATGAATTTTTAAAGTTTTAAACAAATAAAAGATGCCCTTAAATAAAAATTTCTCATAATCAGTTTTAAAGTCATGTGATTGAAACTTGGCAATTGTGCTTTATTTTATCGAGCTTTTTCAAAATTGCCAACATCACACCAATCCGGACATCTATATCATATAGCTGCCCATAATGCTGAATTTGGTTGTGGTATAATATACTTTCAAAACTCTGGTCACCTAATCCACAACAAATGCAATTAATCATAGCATTCGTGCGCAGCTATATCGATCATGTGATATTATTTTGAAAAGCAAATATCTCAAACCGCTGCAAAGTTCGATCGTAGAGCTTTGAGGCGACGAAGGTAACAACGCATTCTTTTGGGGCAGCACTGACGTTTCTTCAAAAGGTATAACACAAACTATAAAAAGAATAAAATAAACATAAATGAGACCGTAATATTAAAATCTTCTCATGGTGTTAACTGGAAAAAAAAAAAAAAAAAAAAATACTTTTCACCGAATATAATTTATGCCGTCCGATAAAAACAAAAAAAAATTAAAAAAAAAAATTATTAAACCCAATAATTAAGGCATCCATGAGAGCGCTCTTGAGCTCAATCAGTTGTTGGCTGCTGAAACTTGGGTTACGCGTTGAGCCTCTCCTGTTATCTGCATTTCTATAGCTCCAAACATGATACTGCTTTGGCAGAGGTCGCTCGTGAGGGTATAAAATGTGAGAATGTGAGTCCACTCTCTGATGGTTGCACAAAAGTCTTCTGTAGCTCCAGTGAATATGAGGCACTGGCCTAATTTGGCTCAGAGATTGGTTTTAGGTGTTGCTCTGATAGTGGTGTTAGCTTGGGTAATCATGGTTGGTTTTTTGTTTTGGTTGGTGGCATTTTAGAATCAAATTTATAATTTTCACGTAAACGTACACTTTTTCCGATTAGAAAAAATACCATTTATTCATTAATAGAACAAATAAAAATTAAAAAAAAATAATTGTTTTTTGTTTTGAAATTGATGCCCAAGGTTTAATGGGTGCGTTGATTTGCTTGGTTAATAATTTGAAGTTGTTGCCATGCGTGTTTATTTTTGGTGGAATAGGGTTATGTATGGATTTCGGAATTGAATGGGTGGTGAGTATGAATATGTGACTATATATATTCTTGATCAACATCAGAGCCGATAAAATTGTAGAACCATAATATATTTCCGGCCTCTATTAAATAGCGGTAGATCTCAGAGACTAGAAGAGCTAAAGCAACCAAATTTGACATGTAGACTCCTATTGTCTGCACACAGATCAGGTTTGTTTCAAATTTTCGCCACGCCCACCCCCGGCCCCACAATTAAAAATGTTAAATAACTCCCACATTTTTTAAGATATCTAGTTTAAAGTTAAAACTTAAATTTATAATCGCAATAACTATAATCCCTGAATTTTTCATCAAGATCGGATAATAAATAGCTGAGTTAAAAAATGTTGCATACTCTTCGGATGTGTCCCCTGAGGAACACAGGAACGCTATTAAACGATTCTTTTCATGAGTAACGGGTATCTTAAAGTCGGTTAGAGCCGACTTTAACTTACGCTCTCGTTTTTCGTAAGTTTGACGAAGATTCGGATTTGCTTAATAGGGTCATAGCTGATGAAGAAGCATTTGTATATGGCTGTGACGGCAAGACCGAAGTCCTATCACCTCAATTCAAGTGGACAGATACTGGTACGGTCAATAAGGAATATTTGTTGAGGTTATGTGCATTTTGCGTTAAGCATTTGGCACATAGCGGTTTTTATCCGCCAACAATCGTCTGCAGGACTCAGCAGACTCTAAATCAGCAGACCCGTCAGTCCGTCGAAACGAAGTATAATATTTTTTAAGTGCGAATGCACAATCTTTACGATTCCTGATTAAAGATAAATGAAAAGATGTGCCTTGTTTTTCTTTTTAATAAATAAAATTATTTTGTGGCTCGTAGGCCTTTATTACTTTATAGTTGTGGAGTTGGGACTCAAAGTAGAACTTAAGTACAGAATCATCTTATGCTGTCATTACAGCTATGTTGATGCTAAAACTTCTTGTTGAAAGCTTATGCTGAGCTTGAGCGCTTGGACTTTGGGCCGAAGACAAAGAACAAAGGGTTTGCAGCGTTTGCAAAAAGAGCTGCTTGAAAGAATTGTTTACGTTAACAGGACGCCTGAAGCCCGCGCGCAGATTGTTTACGTTAGCTGATCCAAACGAAGCGATCAAGAAGAGGATGTTTATATTTGGTTATGGGAGGAAATTGTTTTAAGTGTGTTTACTCCCCCCTTTCTTAAGAGAATCGTCCCGGTTCTTGTGAATTTTTGAAAATAGTTTCAATTTTATCATTTAAAATTACAAAAACATCAGTTTGATTTTCGGAAGCTTTGAGCTGTTTTTGGGTACTAATATTAATTATTTTCGAAAAACAAAATGGCAGAACATCAAGAATGTAATAATTAAATGCTTATTTTCAAGCTTAATAGCTATAGTGCTCAATATGACAGTATTTAGCAATTGTAATTCAGAATGGTTTGATTTTATATAATCTGTACTAATATAGTACATTTTGCATTTTTGAAAAAAAAAATTAAAATGTTTTCTTTTTCATTTACGAAAGTTGTATTGTTGATTGTTGCAATATTTTTGAATGTAATAAGATATGTACCATTAAGCCAAGTGTCATTAATACAATTTGTTCCTGAAACCAAAATAGCTCCAACGGCTATTATTTCTACTGCTTTATTTTTCTCTTTTATTTTTGTACAATTTGTACCAAGTTGTTGAGTAAATTTATAAAACAATTTTTGTTCAGATCAATTTTACAATAGCTGTTATAGATTTCTCTTAATTTGAAAAAAAGATTTAATTACATTTTGTGATTTTTTCATTTACTAATAATTTTCCGTCATTTTGGCTAATGGCTTTGGAATGAAAGTTATTTGAGGATATTTGATAAAAACTAAGATTGATCCATTGTAAGAAATAATTGAAAATGTAGAAATGTCCAATAAGTTGGATAAACTAACATTGAGCTAAATAACATTCATGCCTAAATAATTCGGTCATATCTTGATTATTTAAAATTTTTGCTTTGGAAGTTTAGTGTTTTCTTTAAAAATCGCAGAGTTGATTTGGTTTTGTTTATTATTGTTTTGAATGAGTCTGTTTTTTTTAGTTTGAACTGTGAACATATCGTTGTGATCAACAGTACCTGTGATCCACTTAAAAATATCACATAATTCATTAATACCTCGTTTAGCTCTATGCGGAGTTAATTGTGAAAATAAGATTTTAATGGTGTCAATTTTTTTTACTAAAGTAGGCAAGTTCTTTTTCGAAAATATTTTTATAATTGGTTAAATTCGTGATGTGAAAAATTTCTCCATGATATAGTGTTAACATTATAAAAAATAGAACGTAAATTCAAACTTATGAACAATGCGGTCTCTGTTATGAATTTTGACCGTATTTCTTAAGTCTTCCTTAACTACTAGTTTGTAACTTATTACGCTCACCGTGTTTTTTCTCATAGATAATTTCAAATAAAAGATATGGGTTTTAAATGCGTTTTTTGTTGTGAAAATTTAAAATTTTTTTTCTGAGTTTTCTTTAACCTTTCTGAAAGTTTTGTCTGCTATTTTTTCTTTAATAATATTTCACAAGGTTTTTCTTTTGTAGTACATTGTATAGTATTATTTATTCCTTAGCTGCTCTAAGGAGGATTTCTGAATAGTCAATTAAACTGTACAACGAGCTATTTCGATTAAAGTAAAGTGTACTCTTTCTACCTGCCCGTTTGTTAGACTGTGTCTGGGATCTGCGTAATAATTCGTAAGACCTGATCGGTTCATTGACGATTTAAAATAAGCTGATGAAAAACTTGGTTCGTTATCCATCATAATTGATTTGACGAGGGGAAATGATTGAATTAGCTCTAATACTTTCATTTCCATGTTTGATTTATCCTTTATTTCTTTTACTACAACACATTTGGAGCAAGAGTCGATGCAAGTTAAAAAAGTCAAGTTTTGTGCGTAGAATATATCTACATGAAGTTGTTCATCCTCTTTTTGAGGAATAGGTGCTTCCGAAATGGGTATTTGCACGGGATTTCTATTATATTTATTCTTATTACAAATTTCGCAATTTCTTATGAATTGCTTAAGCCTTTTATACAAGCTGGGCCAATATTATGAAGAGGTTATTTGTTTTAGATTTTCATCAAGGTCTCTATGAGCTCGAATGTGAGTCTCTTCAGTGATAATGGCTTGGTCATCTATATTGGGTTTATCAAGTAGGAATTTTCTCGTATAGAGATATATATTGGATAATGTTTCCTTGAGAAGAGTTTGTATTTCATAATGTTTAATCTTGGATCAATAAATTCCTTTAAAATGTTGACTAGATTCTGAGGTGTATCGTATACAAAAATATGTCTGGTTCTGTTGAACATTTGGAATTGTTCATATATAGTGAACCTATTTTTTGAAATAAGCAATTGTTGCTTGAATTGATTTAATGGTGATTTTCACTCTAAATTCTTGAAGAAAATTTGTTTGTAGAGAGAGGCATTTCACGTTAAATGTATGTTTGTTTACTGCAAATGATTAAGAGTATTCTTTAATGTTTCTTGAACCATTTTTCTCTTTTAATTTGGCAACGTCAAGCGAAAGCTTTGACTTTAGGTAAGCAAAAAAAATATATAATTGATAGCTAATTAATTTGGATGGGGGGTTGGGGAAATAATTCTCGAGTTTCTTTCACCGGTGGGCATCACTTACAAAAACAATTTAACAAATAGTTAACACATGAGCATGAAATTAACTGGCCCTGAGACAAATCTGCCTGCTCTAAACCGTTGCTGGCCTGGTCGCGTTGTATTGCAACGCAATTATGTGGGGATCTTAACCATCCAAGAACAATGACAATGGGTAAAGTAATGGCACAGGGCCACACTCGAATTTGAATTTTGTTGGAGATACATTTTGGATGAGCTTGTCCAAAAATACTAACCTGGTCTTTAGTAGACTATCTTGCTTACTTGATTGCCCTTAATAGGGTTAAAAACCAATTGGGATGGTTATGAAAATCTTCGATTTTATTTTCAAACTTCGCTTGACCGCTGCAGTTGGTCGAATGCAACCCTACCGATATCAATAGATTTAACTATCGCAGGGGTGTATTTTTGATAATTGTGCCCTATTTGGTGCGATTTCGATCACTTTTAAATCTGTGATCTAAAAAACCATGGTGAACTATTTGGGTTCTTATTTTTTGTTGGCTTTTCCAATGGTCTTTGGAAACCTGACCTTACACAACCTGACTTTTCGAAAAATCTTATTTTATTTTCGTTACGGATATGTCTATTTAGGTGTGTGAAGTGATTTCCGGCAAAATGAAGTTGAGTGGAATATTTAAGTAAGACCCTGCGAGTTCGCGAATCCAAGTAAGAGGAAAAGGAAGAGATAGCAGCTTCATTCGCCAAGAGACTTGCTTCTCTACAATCTATGCATTTGGAGAGATCTTCAATCATTTTTCATAGACCGAATGATTAATTTTTTCGGTAATGAGCAGGGATTAGCGGTTTAGTTTATTTTGGTTCGGTTCACAGCCAGTTTGTATTGAGCACTGAATCAATAACAAATTGTTGTATCCTTAATATTGTTCCTTCATGGACATGTGTTATATCAATGAAAAGGTTTAGTTTGAGGGGGTATTCTCCATGTCGAGGCTGTTTTATGGACCTTTTTAAAAAAAATCTTATCTGAATACGCAAAGAGTTTTACCAACTCTGATTTTTGTATTATGTTACAAAGAGATTAGAGTAAACAAAAAAATTTTAATTGCTTCGATACGAGGGCTGTTCAAAAAGTTTTCGGCCGTCAAATTGGGTTTCCAGAAAAAAAGGAATAGTGCTGGCGGCCATGATTCCACGTCTCCAGGTTGTATGAAATGAAAAATAAAAACGGGGTTATAGTCAGTATAGATGTCGTTCTAGTAAATTTTGTGATAAAAATTGTAAAATTTTTTTTTAAATTGTGATTGAGGGTCAGACCAGAATGGTGACAATTGCGCGTCTATTTCACTTTGAATCATCAAAATCGGTTTAGTGTAACTGGAGATATCATGGCCGCCAGTTCTAAAAACGTGATTTCGAGATAAATGCGTTTAAAGTTCGAAGTAATTTAAAAATTGCTTGTTTTATCAAAGACATTGGTCGACCAAAAATGCTATATCTTCTAAAGTATTTCGAATTTCAAAAAATTATTTTCGGGCGATATTCCCAATTATCCAAGCTATAAAATAATAATAAAAAAATCTAAAAAAAACCGGGTAACATGGAGAATACCCCCTTAAAAGATATTTAAAATCAAATTTTATTTTCAATTTTTATAATAAAAATAGTTCTTTAAAGTAGTTTATATTTTAAAAACTATAATCGTTACGATCTCTGCTCATAACTAGAAAAGATTTCATATAGATGGATCATTAGGATGGGCACAAACCTTACAACTGGATTTTCAAATAAGAAAATGAACTCTCTTAAAGTGTGACAGCGACATATTCATGAGACCAAAATCTCTAGAGATTTCAAGTCACTCCCGACTTGCAATTTTGTATTCTAAACTCATCGCTTAAGACAGGAAAACAAATTCTTTCTACGTTAAGTGCTTTTTGAGATTCAAGCACATTTTTTAAATAAAAATAGTCGAACTTTGCAGTCCAACTAAAAAAATTTTAAAATTATTTCATTAAAGTATCAATTCCTAGTTAAAGTTCAATTCAACAAATCGAAGTTAGAGTTTTGCAACGAGTTTTTTTAAAATTAGCCACTGTGCAGCTGTATAAGGGCAATTTTTGCTAAGTACTCCTTCTCTTTGTTTTTTTTTTTCTGATTATCTGGTTGCGGTTTTGCTGTCTGTGTTTGGTCAGTTTTATTATTTTTGCACTCCTATTATTGAACAGGTAAAGGTTCGTCTTTCGTTGCTGGCGCCACCAACATAAGATGGGTGAGTACATACACATTGATTTACATAAAAACATAAATAGTTGTCTAAAATTGCTGGGACCAATTTTTAAACGATCCAAAAACATTAGAGCGTCAGCAAGATCTTATCTGTAATAAATCAGAACACCAGGCAATTAGCAATTTTTGGAAGCCACTGTTTACATGCTGAAGCTTAAGTAAATTTGTTTTCATTTGTTTTAAATAAAATTTTGAACATAAACTGAATATAAAAATGAATTTTAAGCACTGGATCTTGTAAAGTTAATTTCAAATATATATAGTATATAGAGAGTAGGATTAATTTTAAACTTGGATAATGGAGCAAATTGAAATAAATATACCAATTATAAAGTTTTAATTCGAATAATAAATTGCTAAACTAATTTTTGGTTGGAGTTAAAATGGAAGGGGGTGTCTGCGCTGGTGAAACGATGATAGAAAAAATACAGCCAGCAAGCTGGGAATCAAACCGAATCGGATTTGGGTCCCGAATCCGGTTCTGGTAAGTACCGAAACTTATGTTTGAAGAAAAGGTCATGTTTAGGTTCTAACATTACTTCGGTATTTGGTTCCGAATTGGTACCTAAATTATTATTTTTTGAACATTAATATGTGCCGGTAAAATATAGAAAAGGAGCGGTTATGGCTTAGCCAAAAATTTAATTTTTCATCGGAGGTGCCACAGAATTCACTAGCGAGTTGGCTTCTAGCGATTTGCCAAATCGATTTAATATTTTCGCCATGCCACAGATCTTTGAGCCATTTCATTTTGTAAGCTTGACTGTGTAGGGTAGACAACCCGCAAGAGCAAATTAGACTAAGCTATTTCCTGCATTTTGTATTAATATTTTGACTGATTTAATTTTAATTTTTATTTATAAGCATTTTAAATTTATAACATTTAACTAGATTAACTCGAACCTAAAAGAACCATTTTTTCAGTGTTAAATCCATTAAGAACTTTAAATAAGTTTTTCTCAAAATGGATTATTTTGAGTTATGCCAGTATTGAAGTAAGTGAGCGATATTATAAGAATCTTATAAAGACTGGCTCTGCGCTTTAGACACCCATAAGAAACATTGATATGTAAGAACTATTTTAAGTTATGAAATTGCATACATACGATGTCGAACGTGACCATCTTTAAACTGCTTAAAAACATAAACAAATCTTTTATTCCAATTGTGTTTTTTATTTTTTTGTCAAATTGCTTACTTTAAATCAAGGCTTCAAACCTCTAAAATTTTGCAGAAGGTTCGGTCCGGGTGTTCGAAGCCGGTTTGGTTCGAACCTCGGTTCGTTTGAACATAGAAGAATAGTTTCGCATTAGCTGTCATTTACAACTTTTGAGAACCGCTTAGTTAATAATTATTAATTATTATTATTGATTATAATCATTCTATATCCTAGGAGCTGTTCATCTACACTAGCTCTTAGATTGAAAAGTGCGTAAAAGGCCCGTTGATACCTGATACCTGAGTTGCTGCAACCGTAAGTATAGTTAACAATATAATTTAAGTCCTCGTTTTTTTCACCTTTTTAAAATGTTAAACCATTTGTCGAAGTTTTGGACAATGCTCGAAGGAATCTATAAAATAATTTACAGATTTGATATTTAACATTTGTTTATTGCTTTCTAATGCTTGCTGTTCACCAGTTTTTTTCGATTTTTTTTCGTTTTTTATTTATAGCTTGGATATTTGAGAATATCGCACCAAAAGGATTTTTGGAAATTCGAAATACTTTAGAAGATATAGCCTTTTTAGTCGAACAATGTTTTCGCTAAAGCCCCGTACGGAAAACGACAGAAAATTCCTTTCGTCACAGTATTTCACAGAAATAGAAACACTTTCTCACAGCACATGAGCATCAAAGCAAAGCCAAGGTGTTTCTAATTACACTTGGCCCTCGCTTAACAAGGGGGTTACGTTCCTAGAAAACCTCGTGTTGAGCGAAATCGTGTTAAGCGAACATGGATTCAGTACAATATAAGGGGTTACGTTCCTGAAATTCCAAATTGGCAACAAACTTTTCATTGTTCAAATTTGGTCTGTCTTTATTAAAGTCTCATACATTTGTTGAAAGTGCTTTAAAGTGTATGTTCTTCTTTTTTAAATATTTTTCAACTTCAGGTACAAAACAATACAAGAATCAGTCTTTAAATAATTCTGCAGTTACCCAAGCTTCAAAATTTGCTTTCCAGTAAACGGGTAATTTGCTCTTGTCTATTCCTTTAAGCGCACGGGGGTTCAAAGACTTATAAACAAGCATTGGCTTTAGTTGAAAGTCATCAGGCGCATTACTACACAGCAAAAGTGTAAAACGATGTTTGTGTGCCTTGAAGCCGGGAGCTACTTTTTCATTCTTTGATAAAAAAGTTCGAAAGTCCAGTTCCATTAGCATTGAAAACTTGGTCAGGCAAGAATTCCTCTTCCTTAATGAACCCCTGAATTTCTTCTGGATATGTGGTCCATCACCGTTTTTTAAATTTCTCGAACCATCCATTACTAGCAACGAAATCTATGCTAGAACAGAGCTCTCCATTTTGCTGACTACCTTTCATGAATGATCCGCTGGCTTACGGGATCTTTTTTTCGTAGCTATCGTCAATCCAAATGCTAAGTGCTCTTTCCATTTTTTCCGAAATAGGTGCCAATGCTCTACTTATAAATTTTGTAGATATAGATGACCTAATCCTTCCTTTTTGATAGTGCGAACTGTTACCTCATTAAATTCAAGACTTCAAACAATTTCTGTGGCAGTTTGCCCCAAGCTGTACCAGCTATGGATGATACAAGCACAAAGGCACTAACGCATCAATTGACAGCAAAAAAAATATCGATATTTTGCAATCGTATAAGAACAAGGTTTTCAACGTGTTAAAAGGAGGAAGGGAGCAAATTTTTAACCGTGTAAGACCGAGTTCGTGCTAAAAGAGTCCGTGTTAAGCGAGGGCCAAGTGTATATGAAATACTGTGACGAATGGATTTTTCTGTCGTTCTCCGTACGGGGCTAAAAACGAGAAATTTTTAAGTAAATAAAATTCGAGTAAATAAAGCTGTGAAATAATGGCTGGTTCTTGAATTTGAATGGTAACATGTTGTCGCCTTAGATCGATATCGATTATTTATCGACTTTTAATCGATAATTATCGAAGGCTATCCTACACAACCGCTCAGAAACTAAAGCTGCGGCCGCTCTTAAGCAAGGGAGAATGGTACGCAGAGCAGAGCGAGCTGCTGACGAAAACATTTTTTTATACCCTTGGAGAGGGTATATTAAAATTGTCCGGATGTTTGTAACGCACAGAAGGAAGCATCTCCGACCACATAAAGTATATATTTCTTGATCAGCATGACGAGCTGAGTTGATATAGCCTGTCCGTTGTCCGTCCGTCTGTCCGTCCGTCCGTGTGTCCGTCTGTTTCTATGCTATCTCCTCCGTCAGTTTTAAAGCTATCGTACCAAATTTTGCACAAAGTCATTTGGTACAAATCGCTATTTGTCGGACCGGCGGATCGGACGACTATAGCATATAGCGCCATAGGACGATCGGTTGAAAAGTAGTTCTAGTGAAAAAACTTTTTGTTTTCAGCTATCGCTCCCAACCTGTATTTTGAGTTCTTTGCTTCATAATTTCAGGAGTTTTATGCAAATCGGGCAACTATAATATAGTGCCATACAAAAAGGTTAAAAAAAGTAGTATGAAAAACTTTTTTTTTTCAATGCTATCGCTCCCAAACTCGTTACTACAATATGATATGCTAACACTAATCTAGTCTGTCAACGGTGACTATCTATCTGCCATGGAATGATCGGTCGAAAAATAGTTTTAGTGAGAAAAACCTTTTTGTTTTCAATGGTAGCGTCTGTACCTTCCAGTTATAAATATTCGGTCCAACACAATTTTAGAGTTTGATCAAAATCGGATGAATATACGTATAGCTGCCATATAAAAAACGAGGTATATTCGGGTATATAAACTCGGTCGACCGAAGTTAGCTTTCTTTTTTTTTTAGATGAGGAAGGTCCGCTGTACGCAGCTGTCATCGCCGACTAATATCTGAAAGTATATAATATCTGTAATATTTTTGGTTACTTTCAAAGCAACTTTTTCGGACTGCCAAGCCACTTTTCTCTAGTTCTACTAAACCGATTTTGATGAAATAATATGCAATTTACGCAGAATTGTCACCATTCTAGAACTGAATTTTTTCATTTTTGATTTTTTTCCCCCAAAAAAGGAATTTCAAACTTCAAACGCGTTTATCTCGAAACCACGTTTTTCGAACTGGCTATGATTTCTCCAGTTACACTAAACCGATTTTGATGATTCAAAGTGAAAACGACACAAACTGTAATTATAGAGTCTTCCAGGGAATTTATTGAGTTAACTTGGTCATCGTCCGAATCAAGAAATGATTTGACGCACATGGTTGCATTCCTTTTATGCTCTACAGTTTTCATTATCGACGGTGATAGTATACAAATGTCGCAGGATTAGAGGACTTCTCGAATGAAAACAAGGAATTTCTATTTTTCTCTGTATGTGTCTTTGAAAAACTACTTAATTTGTTGAACCGAATCTGATTTTTCGAAAAAGTGGTCCGGTTCGGGCTCAGGTTCGAGGAATTAAAAAAATTGGGGGTTCGGTTCAAGACTGGATTGCAGCCTTGCTTTAAACTCTGTGCTAAATTTTCGGCCCACTTTTTTTTATGTACGACACACTGATAACAAATGATCTTTTTCAAAGTCGAACGTGATATTAAAAAGTGGACAAAAGCTAGCTAAAAATGCACAGTTAATCCACATTGTATTGTACTCATTGAAATGCCCATATTTTACATTATTTATTTATAACTCAAAATTTACAAATTCAATATAATTTTGTCTATACCACTTAAACGGGCAGTAATCTAAACCAGGCCAAATATAAAAATAGTTTTTAGGCAATATCAGGCTATTATCATATAGCTCAATCGCTTTCGCCCAAATTCCAAGGCTTAAGTATAGACCACAATCGAATTGAGTATGCAGATGGTCATGGAACAGCATGACGTTCTTTGGTAGACTGGAAGGCAAAAGCGCAACCCATAGATAGCTATCGGTAAGCAGAGTTAGATCGGCGGATGAACTTTAATGGCACCTCTCTAATCCTGTTTGATACGATATTGTGGCGGTTGCAATTTTTCTTCGGCCGTATTTCAGTCTTGCGTCTTCAAGTTTCATTTGATGTAGGATAACATAATTACTGATCCTTTCCATCAGCTCCAGCAATTTGGTCTCGTAAAGCTACGAAAAAGCTACGAAAAGAAAAGCGAAAATTTGTGCAGTGGTGAATGCAATTATATTATTTTATAACTTATTTAGGTGTGCTGCGGTATTAGAAAGATGTGTAGAAGGAACCTGAAATTACATACCTGCTAGGAAGGGCATAAATATCTTGCATCATATCACAAATTCATCTGTAGATTTGGTTTAGAACTGCTGACGGGGCTATGGGTATCTTTGATAATTGTAAGGATCATGGGCGGCGACAGAACTTCGACAGGTTTTACAATTTAGATCGTTGAAGGCGAATTACTCGAGTAGTTTGGCAATAGTAGGAATATCATCTATAGTTTTTGGTAGTTGCATGTTGGTGTGTATTTATATGGAAAGAGGAAGCTAGGAAGAAAGATAACTTTAGATAGATGTTCAATTAAATTAAATATTTTTTGTGGGGTAAATGGGTTGGATTCTACGTGAAGAAGGGACCTACACATAAAAAAATATTAGCCCATTAACTTTAAATCTGCAGCATACAAGAAAATAGAACTGAGATGCCAGTTTAACCAAATACAAGCATCTTCACACCCATCACATCTAACTAGCTACAAGCTAAAATTGTGCTGATATTTTTCTTACAGTAAATTTTAAATATTTTTAGTGCAGTGATTAGAAAGTTCCAAGAAAATAGATCCGGGTTTGAGCTAGGACAAGATCTAACTTAATATTATAAGCCCTTACAACAAATGGCCGACTCATGTCACCTTAAATTTACTGACATCGATACCGAAGAACTTCTGCTCTGTACACAGTTTACAGTTGGTGTTATTTATCATTGCTTTTGAACAAATTAACAAAATTGTACTTAAATATAAAAACGTTAAACTATTTATGTTTTCAGAAACATAAACTGAAAGACTCAGAAAAATTAAATACTATTTTTAGTAACATATTAGATTAAATAAAGACATGGGGTAAGTCCTCAGGGGCTAATTTGTCCCCATTAAAGCAAAGCTACTCCCAAAATTTTACTGAACACCCAACCGACATCTTCAAGCTGAGTTTCGCAAAATGAGCAACACAAAAGAAAATATAGAATCCCATCTACACTTCGTCGCTGTGCATCTTATTGCAAGAAAATTAATATTATTCCACAGCCAACTTGCCATAGTTGTTTTCGTTTTCTATATGTCGGAACAGACTCGATCGGATGACAGTAGCATATATCTGCCATAGGAACGATCGGTCGAAAAAATAGTTTTGGTGAACCTCGTGTTCATAAGTTGTTTATGCTTTTTCATAATTCCAACAAGCTTGATGAAAATCGGACAACTACATAGTAGTGTTGTGAAAACATCGATAGTGAGCACTATCGATGGTTTGAGCATCGATAGTATGCGCCATCGATAGTTGAACAAGTTTGCTTTTGAATAAATGAACAACATAATTACAACAACAAAAACAAATATTTTGGTATCCATATTATCCAAGGAATTGCAAATAAAGAAATGAAATAATATCATAGGTAATTCATGACAAATTAAGAAACTTTTACTCCAACTTTGTTACAATCAGGGAATCAAACCGGAACCAGAACCGGAACCGTATACCGAAAATAATTAATTAAAATTCAGAATCAGAACCAGAACCGGAACCGATACTTGAAATTTGTTGTATTCCGGTATCTGAGAACCGATATTATTGAAACCGAAAAGACTGAAAAGAACGTTGTTTCGGTACAGTTTCGGTTCTGAGCAACGGAATTTGGTTAAATCGTATGCTTTCAAAAAACAAGTATCTCTCTTAGCAAATCATTTGTATTGTGATATAGAAATACGCGAAACCAGTCTCTTTGGAAATCTATATTTGTAGACCCTTATTATAATGTCATTAAACCTTAGAACAAAAAAGCACTTGTGCTTGCCATTTCTCTTCAATTGAAACTTAAAAAGGAAAGCAGTTCTGAAACTTCTGAAATTCTGAATAAAGTTCGGTCGGGCGGTTCAGACCCCTTGGAATGTGTAAGGTTCGCTTCTCAAACCGGTTTCTTTACTTATCGAACCTAAGGATTTTGTTTTGAAGTACGCAAATCTAGTGACCGATCTTTCCTTATATATTAACGGTACTTACAGGTACGTACCGGTATACAAAAAAATCTAGGTACCGGTACGAAACAGAATACCGAAATAATATTAGAACCAAAACAGAACCTTGACGTCGGATTGTAGATTTTGTTTGTTGTTGGTCTAAATAATTCTTAATTTTTGCAATGGTCTAATAAAAATATTGGTGAACTTTTTGTGATCATATCCAAAATATGTATTTTTTGGATAAAAAGCTAAAGTATGTTAAAATCAGAAGTCCGGAATAATAACACACATTTTCAAAGTGTTTCTCACCGAGAGAAACACAAAAATCATAAGCAATTTCGGTTTCTCACCGAGTGTTATTTTTTGTGTTGGGTTATTTGAGTTTATGTTAAGACACGGTATGGACAACGAAAAACTCCATATAAAAACTCGTTGTAAAACCACTTGCAAAAGGTTTTACGTCAAACGTTTTACGGTGTGTATGCAGACAAACGAAAAGTGTCGCTTTTACAATTCACACAAACATCGAGCTCGAACTTTGAATTTGTGGATGGTATGAGCAGCTGTTCGAGCTTTGTGTGGGCGCCCAAAGTAAATAAATTTATTAATTTTGATGTTTAAGGCCTATACTCAGATAAGATAAATTTTTAGTTTGGTACGATATTTCACATGAATATAAACAATTTTGTACAGCTTTGAAATCTGAATACGTTTGAAAAGGCCTTTTATTTGTATGAAGCACAGTGCCGAACTAAAAATTTATCTCATCTGAGTATAGGCCTTTAGAAGCAAAATAAAAATGTTCGAAAAGAATGGTGAGCGTAAAAATCGATTGAAGAACTTTCATGACGAAGAATAAATAGCTGATTAATACCATAGAGGCAAAGATAAGTATTTGGGACCTCACCAATAAAAATAATTTAGATGCAGTTGAAATGCAGAGCCTCCAGCAGCAGTCTAGAAAGATCTGCAACAAGCATGTCCGGGTCAAAAGCAACACAAAGTTTTTGATATTTATACTCTTGCAAAGGGTATTATAATTTTGCCCAGAAGTTTGCAACGCATAGAAATATTCATTTCCGACCCTATAAACTATATATATTCTTGATCAGGGTGACGAGCTGAGTCGATTGAGCTTTGTCTGTCCGTCTGTCTGTTTCTACGCAAACTAGTCTCTCAGTTTAAAGCTATCGAGCTGAAACTTTGCACAGAGTCTTCTTTTTACTGCACACTGCTAATATGTCGGAACCGACCGGATCGGATGACTATATCTTATAGCTGCCATAGGAACTATCGGTCGAAAAGTGGGTCTTTGGTGAGAAAACTTTTGTTTTTAATGTTAACGTCTCCCATTTAAAATTATTAAATTATACGCTTTTACACAGATTTGGAAGTTTCGGTTAAATTCGGATGACTATATCTTATAGCTGCCATAGAAACTATCGGTCGAAAAGTGGGTTTTAATGAGAAAAACTTTTTTGTTTTTAATGTTAACGTGTCTCACATCAGCGATTATTAATATTATACGCTTTTATACAGATTTGGAAGTTTTGGTCAAAATCGGATGACTATAGCTGTCATAGGAACTAGCGGTCGAAAAGTCGGTTTTATTTAGAAAAATTGTTTGTTTTAATGCTGGCGTTCTTAAACTCTGATGTATTAAAACATTTGCAGGGGTATAAAAACTTCGGCAAAGACGAAGTTAGCGTGGCCTTCTCGTTTTATATAAAACTAGCAAAAGTCCCATCGCGCTTCGCTGCGCCTTGAACAGTATAGAACCAATATCAGAATCAGTTTGAAGTCAATCATAAGAGTCAAATATTTACCAAATTTAAAAATATTCTATAAATTTGTTTCCTCTGTAGAGCCCAGAAATAGAATCATAGAGCGTGTTCAGCAGCACAAATCGATGAAAAAATCGACTATTTTTGTTAGATTATGCTGGTGATCGGGTGTTTTGTTCAATTTCAGTGCCAAGCGGGTCCAGTATTTTCATAATCATAGTTTTGCTGTTAAGTGTGGTCATTTGTGGTCTTGAAAAGCATTTTTTTTAGATCCATTATCTGTGAATCGAGCTTATGCATTGATCCTAGCATGACATTCCATTTGGTTGAGAGTAGTTTGTTTGGCATTATTACATTTTTATAACCTCTTTGGTATTATTCAGTGATTAAATCATTTGTCGGTCGCAAAAAGTGGCATGAAACAATCTTTAAGATTTTGACAATATTTTTTACCATTGGTCAGCCATGGTTTTTATCGAGGTTGAGTGTTGTCATAATCATGGCTATGTAGTCATGTGACATATTAAGCTCGCATTTCTGCGTGAATTCGCATTTGTTCGGGGTGTGAACGCCATTTTTCAATAACTGTTATTTGCGTTCGCATTGTTTATTGAGTGTGGTCATTTGATGTTTTGGAAATCAGTTTCTTAGGCACTTAGCGGTTTTATTACCATGGAGATCCCGTAACTGAACTGCGACTACGCACTGATTCTCATATGATTTTCCAACCCTTTCTTCCCACAAGGTCCCGATTCCCCTACAAATTTCTTGTAACGACCCCTGGCGAGCATTGAACTGTAACGGCGGCAAAGAACTACTTTACAGAATTTAAGTTTTCGGTGTTTAATTTTAGGCCCTTATCGCTGTTAATTAAATTTGGCAACTTCGCTTAAAAAAGACACATATATTTTTATTACAATAATAAGTGTCTTTGAAAAACACAAAAGAAAACAAGTAAGAGTTGCAGTCGAGTTTCCCGACTTTAAAATACCCGGTACCCGGTCCTCTTTGTTATTTTTCCGCAATTGAATGATTGGCCAGAAAAAGTGGAAAGTGGTTTGAAACGATTCTTATCATCTTGAATATATTCCGTAGCATTGGTCATCTATGGTGTTTATCGCGGTTCAGTATTTTCATAATCAGGGCTATGTTATTATGCGTGGTTAATTGTGAACTTGAAAAGCCGTTTCTTAAGTATTTAGCGGTCTTATAACCATGGAGATCCGTTAGCTGCGAATTGCGCTTATGCATTGATCCTGACATTATTTTTTTAACATTATTAATATATTTTCGCGATTTAATAAGTCCTCAATTACGTGCGGGTTGCTGGCTCCCGAGCTGTGGCTCCCGTCCGAGAATCGCTTGATGGTTCACGGCTTACGAGCTGAAGCTCAAGAGCTGTGGCTCACGAGCCGAGAGCCGATTTATGGCTCACGGCTCACGAGCTGTTTCTCACAGCGCAGAGCCGAATGATGTGGCTCTCAAGCCGAGAGCCGTTCGAGAGCTCCCGGCTCATGTGCTGTGGCTCACAGCTCAGAGCCGAGCGCTTTCGCTCACGAGCTGAGAGCTGCGCGAGGCGCGCTCGCTATTAATTTCGAACCCCGTTTACTACGCACAGGCAAGTGTTGTTAATGTTTCGTAAATGGTATGTATTTTACTGTAATTCCGTTTTATCGTGTGGTATACGTCGTTTTGTACAGACCACCAAAGGAAGTCTTGTGAATGTGTTTAATTCACATACGAGCGAACAGTTTGAGCATGGAAGCGAGCCTTATCATTAAAATATTATGAAGTTTCGATATTGCATTGCTTACGCCTAGCTTGTGTAGTTAGTTGAACGAGAAAATTGTGGACCTAATAATATCTTTGCATCTTAACTAAGTTGTTTCCGTTTTGCAATTTTTCTCGCAATTTAAATGTTTCTCCGTCATAGTAAAATTATATAAAACTTTCTGAATCCTCAGGCCTATTCTCTTCACCATTAGATAACCATAAGAGACCATAAAGGGACCTTAGCTTAAGTGTGCGCTAATGCAATAGATCAGAAATGATTTTAATCTAAATTGGCATTTAAGTTTGGTGAAATACTGCTATTAATTCTCATTGATTGCAATTTAATGATTCTTAAATCACGGTAAAATGGTAAGATATAAGATTCTGCTTATTCATCCTCTTTTCCATTCTCTGAACTCTATCGTTTTTTGCAGATGGTAACGAACCTACTCAAAGTCTGAACCTAAATTAATTTTACACTAAGTGTGCCTAACGGCCCTAATATATGGCATCGGAACGGGCCGAAGTGGGAGACCGACTTGTTGCTCTCAGCCATCGCCACCTAACCCTTACGGAAAGCGGACTTTGCTCGCTCGCAACACAAAACACCAACACAAAATATGAATGACGTCAGCGTCACGTGACGCTGAAATCAAATTTTACTCCTACTAAAATCTTCCGTACCGAAATTAAAGATGTTTCACATCAAAAATTGAGAACTTCTTACGGTACCTTGCTGCCTTAGTTGGTTTCGTTTTGAACCCTGAATAAAAGGCATATTTAGATGTGCAGACGACTACTTGAGATCTTATATTTACACTCTAAATATGTAAAAGCATATGGCATATTACAAAACAAATATGCGGTTAGGTCGAAGATATGTAAATATGTGAATTATACAAAACGAACAAATAAGGATTTCAAATAATTTACTTTTCATGAATGGAATCAGAAGTGTTTTTGGAAAATATGTTTTCACCTAAAATTCAATGTCTAATTATAGGCTTCCATCAAAATCGGATGACTATAGCAAATAGGGATTGGTCGAAAAAGTAGTTTTAGTATCTTTGGTATCTGAGGTATCTTTCACTTACCTAGTGCGGCGTTTGTTTACCAACCATGAGATTTGTAATATTTACATGCCTTAGCAGCAAAAACACATTCTATTACTAAAAGAATAGAAATTGGTTATGAACGAGAATTTCTCATGGTTTATACTCATGCGAACTTTTCAATAACTAAATAATTTTTTCATAATTTTCCGCTTACAATTTTAATATGGATTTATCTCTATTGTTATCAACCGGACGTAGCCAGCCTTTCAGAAAGTTAGGTGAACATTGCCTGATCGTTTCTTAAATATTTCTTTAACCACGCATTTTATCATTTTAAGAGAGAAATTATTTTTGAAATGCCGGAAAAATTAAAATTTTAAATGAAAGCGTGAATTAAATTTGGGCATGATTATGTAAAAAGCAAAATTAAATTAAAATTGCCAGCGAAAAAGTATTCAAAAATTAAAAATGATTGAAAAGAAATGTGTACGTTTGTAAAATTTGCAGAACTTACTTGGCAGAAGTATTGTAAGAACACACATCCAGGGATAAATATAGCTTAAAACCAATCCCACATAAAAACACTTCTTCTTATTCTGTAAAATGGATTGTGTTAATCAGAGCCTTTTAATAGTACATTTAGCTTACCTTATAGAAACCAATAAGTATAAGCACACCAGAAATTAAGAAAAGCGCCGATGCGATTGCAAAAGGAAACGCCAGGATCAAAATAAAAGTATTTGGCTCTCCACCGTTAGCTGACCCACCTCTTACAATTGTTAGCAGAGAATGAAAGAATGCCAAGAAACCAATCACCAGGTTCCAGTACCCCAAAAAGATGGATGCAGTACGATCAGTGCAACAGTCGGACTCACACATGTTTACACAAGATTAAATGTATACGTTGAGAGTTGATAATTATTTATAGTAGTTTTCGGTGTGTATATCAGACAACAGATGAAAGCAAACTGTTTAAATGCTTAGTTTCATTTCCCAAGACACTTTGACAGATTCATTTTGAAATTTTCCCCGAGCTCTGTGATTATTCCCATTTCACCGACTTATTTTCAATTCATTTTCAGCATTGTACAATTTCATTTACTGAAGTTTCTTGTAGACTAAATAAAAGGATAGTCCAAGTGTACAGTTATCTGACAGTCGCTTCAAGATTGGAGGGAATTTTAAACACATTAAATGGTGGTGTAGTAAAGGTTTTATTTTTGGTTGGCTCAATTCGATCGCTCGTGCTTATCCGAGGGGGCGGGGTGAGGTGAGGCAAATTTTCTTTTCATTTATCTCTTACTTAGTGCCTTGTGAACTACAAATGGAAAGTTAGGAACCTACATTTTTGCACATTTATATTATTAAGATTAAAGTAGAATTGATTAATTTATGATTCGACCACGCCTACATGCCAGCTCCAGATTATGGTCTTAAATATTATACAGAAATTTATAATAAATTCGCCTTTAGATGAATTTAATAAGTTTTTATACCCTTGCAAAGGGTATAATAATTTTGCCCTGAAGTTTGCAACGCATAGAAATATTTATTTCCGACCCCATAAACTATATATATTCTTGATTAGGGCGACGAGCTGAGTCGATTGAGCTTTGTCCGTCCGTCTGTCCGTCAGTCTGTTTGTACGCAAACTAATCTCTAAGTTTTAAAGCTATCGAGCTGAAACTTTGGATAGAGTCCGGATCGGATGACTATATCTTATAGCTGCCATAGGAACTTTCGGTCGAAAAGGGGGTTTTGGTGAGAAAAACTTTTTTGTTTTTAATGTTAACGTCTCCCAACTCAGCGATTACTAATATTATATGCTTTCACACAGATTTAGAAGTTTTGGTCGATATCGGATGACCATATCTTATAGCTGCCATAGGAACTATCGGTCGGAAGATTGGTTTTATTTAGACAAATTGTTTGTTTTAATGGTGGCGTTCTAAAACTCTGATATATTGAAATATTTGCAAGGGTATAAAAAACTTCGGCAAAGGCGATGTTAGCTTGGAATTCTCGTTTTCATTTGTATTTTTCAAAACAATTGGTTTAGATAACATATAAAATGTCAGATAAGTAGATTAGTTTATTAATGTTAACTTAACAAATTTAAATCATCATTGTAAAAAATTTGTTTCAGATAATTAGATTTTTGTTTTTAATTCTACGATTTTGTAGTCTGTACCAAAAGTAACAGGGAGAAGCAATCATTTCCGACCCTATAAAGTATATATTTTCTTGATCAGCATCAACAGTCGAGTCAGTATAGCCATTCCCTCTGTAAATGGTAAGAGATGGAGGTTTGACATGTACGGGTCAAATGCTTCTTATACACTCCTGCCCAAAATTATACGACACACCAAAAATTATATTTTCGACCCTCGTAGGAGAATGTGAAAGCATAATACAATGAAATCAAGTATGCAGAATGAAAGCTTAATGAATTCTGCCTAAAATCTGATATTCTTATCTCTGATTGCATCTCGCGTTTTCAAGTAGCGGTTAAAAAAGCAAAAAAGTAAGATTTTTGTCATGTCTGAAAGTGTATCAAAATTATTCGACACTTGTCAATTTGTTGGATTTGGTTAATTATTTATTCTTATAATGGTACATAACAATAGTTAATAATTAATAAAGCCACCTTGACGAAAAGTCTTTAGACATTGAACTCATAAATTGTAAAGAGACCATTGGCAAAATTTCGCTTCTGAGCTTTCGGACTTTATCAAATTTGTTGTTTGGCGTAAACTGACTGGCTAAGATCCCCAAATGCTCTGAATTGGGTTTAGGTCAGAGACGCAAATATTTATATGGTGATCATTTAGAAGCGCTGGGTCTCTGCTAAAAAGATGCGAATTATCTTGATAAAAACAAGATCTCTTTCCATATTTTCTTCCAAAATAGCAGAAGACGATCCTCCAATACTTTTTTGTATTCTCCACTGTTCATCCTGGAGCTTGTAAAGCACAGATCAAGCGTTCCAGACGCATGAAAGGCTCCAAAACATTGCAGATCCGCCTCCGAAATTGGTTTGGAAAACATAAGTGGATCCTTACGCAAATCTCTTCAACAGTCGAACAAATAGTTTCGGTTTCGCCCATAAAAAATGGGTTTCGGGTTTCGCCCATCAAGATTAAATTTTTTTTTCATCAGAAAAAATTATCTAAATTAAAAATATTGAACAAAGCTGTATGAACAAAATAAAGTTAAAATTTCATAACGAGGACCAGTTTCTCTCCAAGTTTTTATACACTTGAAAAGTGTATTATAATTTTGCCCAGAAGTTTGTAACGCATAGAAGAAATCATCTCCGACCACATAAAGTATATATATTCTTGATCAGCATGACGAGCTGAGTCGATTAAGCTTTGTCCGTCCGTCTGTCCGTCTGTCTGTTTCTACGCGAACTAGTCCCTCAGTTTTGGAGCTATCGAGCTGAAACTTTGCACAGAGTTTTCTTTTTACTGCACGCTGCTAATATGTCGGAACCGACCGGATCGGATGACTACTTCTTGTAGCTGCCATTCAAATGTTTGGTCGGAAAATGGGTTCTAGTGAGAAAAACTGATTTGTTCTCAATATTATCGCTCTCAAACACGGTCATGGGTAATATGTAATGTTTTTAAGCTGATTTGCGAAGTTTGGTCGAAGTCGCTAACCGTTGTGACAAGCTATTTCAAGTGTATCAAAACTGCGGTACGGACGAAGTTAACTTTGCATTTCTCGATTTTCCTCAAATTGAAGTCGTGCTGTTTTGTGGTGCGGCTTCAGGAACGGAGCCTTCTTTAAGACTCCTCTGACAATGCACTCCGATGATTGCAGCGTCCGCCAAACAGTCATCCGTGACACAGGCTTACTGCAACATGCGGCAAGTGTGGAGCACTAAGAAAACGAATTGCTAGCTTTTACAGAAATGTAAAAAAAATTAATTGAAACCAAACCCTTCTCTCCAGCCGCAGTAATTGAAATGTGTCGTATAATTTTGATACACTTGCAGACATGACAAATATCGAACTTTTGTGCTTTTTTTTACCGCTACTTGAAAACGGGAGATGCAATCAGAGATAAGAACATCTAACCGTTACTCATGAAAAACCATGTTTAACAGTGTTCCTGCGTTCCTTAGGGTGACCATCCGAAAAGTATGCAACATTTTTTTTAGGGTGGGAGGGGTGGTAGCGGGGTTCACTTTTTTGCTCATAACTTGAGAACTGTTCATCCGATCTTTATCATTTCTTCGGCAAATCGATCCATTTACTAATTACTAACTATCTCAAGAAAGTACAAATCGTCTATCTTCAAAATTGTAGGAGATATAACGTTTTTTCCAAATTGCGGGGGCGGGAGGGGGCGTGGCCAAAATTTGAAACAAACTTGATCTGCGTGCAGATAAAAGAAGCATTTGTCCCATACATGTCAAACCTCTATCTCTTACCATCTCTGAGATCTAGGTGTTCATACCGAAGACAGACGGACGGACGGACAGACGGACAAGGCTAAATCGACTCGGCTGTTGATGCTGATCAAGAATATATATACTTTATATGGTCGGAAATGATTCCTTCTGCCACACGAGTGGGGGGGAGGGGTGGTGTTGAGAGAGGGGGAGAGGCAAACGACCGGCTGTTGATGCTGATCAAGAATATATATACTTTATATGGTCGGAAATGATTCCTTCTGCCTGTTACATACATTTGCACGACTTTAGTATACCCTTTTTACTCTACGAGTAACGGGTATAATAATATAGAGATCGAAGCAGATGGGAAAAAAATCAAAAAACCAAACCCCAAACTAATGTAGGAATAAATGAACAAAAAATGATATTAATTGAATAAATTAAAATGAGAAGGCCAAGCTAACTTCATCTGTGCCGAAGTTTTTATACCCTTGCAAATGTTTCGAAACATCAGAGCTGAAGAACGCTAGCACTAAAATCAAAAATTTGACAACAAAAAAGTTTTTCTCACTACACTATGACACCTATCTGCTATAGTCTTCCGATTTCGATCAAACTTGGCAGAATTGTGTGGTAGCATATAATATTGATCACTAACAAAGTTTGGGGGCGACAGCATTTAAAACAAAAAAGTTTTTCCTACTAAGACTTTTTTTCAAACCTATATTTTGTACGGCAGCTACACTATATTGTCCGATTTTCATAAATCTTAGTGGAGTTATGTAAAAGCATAGAAAACTTATAAATACGAGGGTGGGGAGCGATAGCATTCAAAACAAAAAAGTTTTTCTCATTAGAACTACTTTTTCAACCGATCGTTCCAATGGCAGCTATATGCTATAGCCATCCAATCCGGCCGGTTCCGACAAATGTGCAGCGTATTTGTACCAAAAGACTTCGTGCGTAGTTTGGTTAAGATAGCTTTAAAACTAAAGGAGGAGATAGCATAGAAACAGACGGACGGACATGGCTATATCTACTCATGCTGATCAAGAATTTATATACTTTATATGGTCGGAGATGCTTCCTTCTGTGCGTTACAAACATCCGGACAATTTCAATATACCCTCTCCAAGGGTATAAAAATATTTGTACCTTATCAGCAAAATCAAAACTTCGTATTTAGTTTTTCTGTAACCTTATTCAATACAGCTTACTCTAAAACAAATTTGGTTGGAATACTACACACAAAGAAATCTGTGGGTATATTTAACCGATATTGTGGGTTAGAAATGCGCCAACCCACAATGTTGGTAAAATTTACCAAATTGTAGAGTAACTTTCACTTAAGAGGATTCTATTAAACATCAAAGGAAGTGCGTATCTAACCATTAGTTTCTAATTACTTTTTATTCGACGGATTCAAATTAAAACGTTGATCACATTTAAAAAATTCGAATTCGACAATTTTTGTCGACAGTGAAAAGCTGCCTTCTCTCCGAAAATTATTAAATAAAAATACTGACGCAAAATATTAAAAAATTTTCAGACAAAATAATTGCGGGGGTCATCCATGGTATCTTTTAAACGAACTTTGAAATATGCAGATTTCCTTTTCGTCAAAAAATAACGAATTTTTGAACGACCCCAAGAATTCTAGGCCTAGTATAAGCCCCCCTTTGCTTAAAGAATTCCATCCATGGACTGCAAACTATAAAGAATTATCATGCAATAAGGTTGCGGCAGTCAGCTATAGTTTTTTTCTATGTCTGTGTCCTTAAATTTCGAAATAATTTTAGGTTGATCTTTGCACATAATAAAATGCGGGCCATATTGAGTGGTCGTAAAAAAGTAGGAAAATGGAGCGCCGCAGACATGATTTTTTAAAGTCGCGTAAAAGAGTTTAAAAGTGTCTGTCTGCAATCCGCTCAGACAATAACCATTGAAGTTGGAAATGGTAATGGTAATTAAATTTTAGAAGTAAGTCGTTAACAAATTTTCGGATATTTATAATTTCTTATAAAAATTAAGTCCAGTTTTTTAGCTTATTTTAATCTGTTTATCTTTGACTTCTTGTCACCTATTAGTAATTATCCAGTTCAAATTCCGTTTAAGTGCACTATATAAGATCAACTGAGAGGGGGTTGCCGGCTAAGTAGGGAAGGAAGCATAAAGTCTGGGATTTCGAAATTTCCTTTATAGTTGGATAGATTACTTCAAAACAAACTGATCTGGCCCAATGTTGGGTCATTTTTGATGCCAAGTCCTCAAGATATCGTCAAAAATCCTTGTTTGCAGCCTTTTTTAAATAGAAATATCTCGGGAACCAGAGTAGCTAGAGACATAAAATAAATTGCTAGTGATAGATACCATAGATCAAAGTTTTCGAAAATTGGAAAATTGGTGACATGCACTGAAAACATTTTTGCTACAATTAACACAAAAATATAATCTGGTGTTTTGCTAGTTCGCGTTGGACCGCACCCTTAAAACTTTTCCTGGAATTACCTTTAACCTTAAGTGGCCGCGTGTGGCCCAGCGGTTAGGTGCTGGATGCTACGGGAGGTCGTGGGTTCGATTCCGCCCTCTGAACATCTAATAATAAAAGTTTTTCTTTCTTTAGAAATTAGCTTTTACACATACGGTCACCTTCACCAGCTAGTGGCGCCAGCTGTGAAGTATCTAGCCATGAAGAAAGATCAAATTCTCATACTTTGCCGTTCGGATTCGGCGTTAAACTGTAGGTCCCTTTCTCTTTGCGAAAAATTTAAGGCCCTCACGCCAAGAGATTGTGAGAAGCAAGCTTGGCCCCTTTGAGGGGCTGTATAGCCAATTTTACCTTTACCTCTAACCTTAAAGCCACTACCCGAAAGTTTAAAACGAAATCGAAGATACGCTTCATAAAGCAAAATAAAAATATATATATACAGGGGTGCCAGGGGTGGGTATTCATCAATGATTTACTACAACGATTTGCCAAATCTCTGGAAAATATTTTCGCCATGCCACCAAGAACTTCGAGCGATTTCATTTTTTTAGCTTGTTCACAAACCCTTTCGAACTTGGCTGCGTAGGGTAGACACATTCGTTCTCATGCGTTTGTATTAATATTTTGAATGTAATCTATTTGGTTAGTTCTTTTTTAAAGAAAACAAACTTAATTTTCTTGAACTGAGATACATTTTTTTATTTTGCACACAAAAATTCAAATTTTCCGCCCGCCAAAAAAAATGTTACCTTGCAACTCTAGCTGCTGTACGGTAACGCAAGAACGGCGATCGAAAATGTAAGCTAAATATAATATAATATAATTTTTAATCAGAGTATATATATATATTTTTGAGTTTTTCTTTAAGAAGTTTTCTTCGATTTCTTTTAAACTTTCGGTAATTGGCTTTAAGGTTAGAGGTAACTCCAGGAAAAGTCGTAAGGCGGTGGTCCAACGCGAACTAGCAAACAGACTACATATTATATTTTTTTGTAGTTGTAATAGCCATGGCACCTTTGCTTGTCCAATTTTCGAAAAACTTTGATCTATTATCTATCACTAGCAATTTTATTTCATGTCTCTAGCTACCCTGGTTCTTGAGATTTCTTTTATTTAAAAAGGCTTCCAAAAATAAATCTTAAGGATGCCGATGTCTGTAAAAATGACCCAACATTGGGCCAGATCAGTTTGATTGAAGTAATCTATCCAACTATAAAGGAAATTTCGAAATCCCAGACTTTAGGCCGCACCCCTTCCCTTATCGGGCTAGACCCTTTGCTAAGTCAACAATTTTCGATGTTAGATTTGCCTTCGGAACAGTTAATCGGTGCATCAAACACATGCAAAAAGTTATACTATATGTGCTGTTAGATTAACTTGTGGGTACAGTTAAATGCTGCAAAAACAAAGTATAAGATGAAAAAATCACGTCAGAGTTACTATTTCTATGGTAAAGTAACTGTAATAGCAGTAACTTATTAAAACAAAGAAAAATATGACAAAAACTTTGTAGTTAATTTTACTAAGAGTACAGTTGTTAAATGCAACAACAAAACACGTCTTAAATAAATACGTAAAACTCACAAATTTCTTCAGTAGATTTTACTGTTAGCACAGTTACAAACAACAACAAAAATATATGCATAATAAATTTGGAAAAAGTTACTGTCAGCGTAGTTAATTTTACCCACCAGGTTTTTGTGTGTGAATAATGTGGCCACAGGAACAACAAATGTAAAGAAACCTCGCTAAACACATGTTTATGCGAATATCTCGTAAACCTGACGTGCTGGGAAATAAGGGACAATTGATTTGAATTCAGCGACCAAAAATACATATGGAAAGCTATTTATCTTCTCTGTTGCAAAAGTTGGCCTATTTTGTAAACTTGTGTAATTTTATCAAGGGCGTACGCAGGGCGGTGCTGATTTGTAGTATGCTTTGAAAATTTCTTATGAAACAAAAGTTGTGTCAACTGAACAATAATTAAAAAAACAAATTTTTATCAAAAAATAAAAACATTTTCAATTATGTTTTATGAGCAAAATCAAAACTCCGTGTTCGAGTTTTCTGTAACGTCATTCAATGCAGCAAAAAATTTCGTTGGACAAGGTTATTTAATGTGGTCACAGGACATACAAATGTAAACAAACCTCGCTCAATACACGTTTATGCAAATATCTCGTGCTGGGGGTAAACAGAAAATTGATTTGAATTCAGCGACTAAAAATACAAATGGAAAGTTTTCTTTTCTATTGCAAAAGTTTTTAATTTTTTTGTATCATCCATACCATCACTATCTGCCAGGGTTTTAGCTCTTCCGCATTGTTTAGGTCATCTTTAGCTTGACTCCTATCTAAAGCAGCTACCAATTTGGGAGTAATAAATTCAATTTTTCTGTCTGTTCGCTCTTCTGGTATTTATTTTTTTTTTTGCTATTTTATTTTGCACTTCCGGCTAATAATCGCGATCACTGTCTTCCAGGGTTTCTAGCTCTTCCGCATTTTTTAGGTCATCTTTTGCCTTGGCATGGGTAAGCATAGGAGAGTTCCTTAAAAATGTGTTCCCTCCTTCTGAATAGCTCACCTGCTTTGTTAACCTGCTTTTTCAAAAGAACATATTCCTAGTAAAGGTCAATAATTTGTTTTGGGATTTGGGATTTTAAACTTTGTTAGCACTTTCCTTAACTGCAAGTTGTTTTTATCTTGTGCCATACAAAAATGCAGATAACACACATCTTTGTGCTGCATA
>JAEIFU010003425.1:0-28748 GCA_018904235.1 Lordiphosa stackelbergi | reverse complement strand
ATTCCAAGAAAATGGAAAAATTAGTCAGCTGTTCGCTCACCTAGGCTCTCTAGATCAGCGATGCTCAACGTAAGCGTGGCCAAAAAGTGAGAGTGTATTAGTGTGCGAAAATTAAGCTCCGTGAATTTGCTTCGAACTCTGGCGAGCGAATGACGGCTTTCTGTTTCCTCGAACGTGTGATAGCGAAATTTTTCGCCCTCTACATCAGGGTTCCGCAAGCAGAGAGCGCGAAACGTGACTGTGTCTCTCTCTAACACACAATAAAGGTTGACTTCGGCAAGCATTCCGGGGGGGTAAGAATTGGCAAGTTCGTGCCCCCGGGGCTATCGTTGGGGAACTCTGCTCTAGATACTTTTGGGTCAGCTGTTCTCTGTCACTAACGCTCTTTGATACGTTTCGGAATATGGTCGTCTCGGATCTATCGTTTTACACCAGCAATATTGAGAAGCAGCGCAAATTCTCTACTAACACTGTGCATTAGTAAAAGATACGGTCGAGACCAACAAATTCGGAAAAGTGTGAGGTGATAAACAAAAACCGGTCTGGGTTTGTTCTGGTAGCTGCCTATTTTCGTTCATAGCACTTTGAAGTTTAAAGCATATAATTGGGACTTGCAACTCCATATCTCGTAAACTATTTGGTTTTGCTTTGACATCTTAAATTAAGTTGTTGCTCTTGACTTGGTTTACAAAATATTTCTCAGTAACAAGTCAAAATAGTCACATCTTTAAACTCAAATTGCAAAAATGTCGTAAAATCATCATGTTTTCCCCCTTATTTTGTAATGTTTTTCAACTTTTTCTTGAAAATTTTGACGAATTTGACAAACAATGAAGGACGAAAAAAGTAACTTAGAATAAAATAAATAATAAAATAAAAATCGGTTGGAACATACCAACTTTATTCGATTGATCTTTCATATAGTTAAGGGCCTTAAAGTATGTATAATTTTACCCAAAACTCGAAAAATTACCGTTTTTGGTAGTTATTTTCTCGATTATTTTTTATTAAAATCAATAAAATTGTAAAAAAATACCACCTAAAATATGAAAATAAAGAAATTGAATTCATTTACTGTTTTTACTTTTTTTTACAGTTTTTCATGCTTTTGGGCTTTTAACTATATGAAAGAGTACTTAAATTTTGTTCGTTTATATTTAGGTCTAAGCAAGAACTTTTGTATATTTCTTGTCAAATTTGTAACGATTCAGGAAAAAGTTGAAAACTGGAAAAAGTTGGTTTTTGCTTGTTTCAATTTTAAAAAGGATGTAATTTTTTTGATGTTCTACAAAAGAAATTTTTGTAGGCCAAGCCAAGAGCAACAACTTTGCTAAAGACATAAAAGCAAAATTCAAAATATTTTACGAGATATATGTCGATAATCCTACTCTGAAGCTGAAAAGTTCAAAGGTCAATAAAAAGAAAACGGCAGCTAAAGACAAACCCAGGCAGGGGTTGTTTATACTACCTCTCCTTTCACAGATTGTTGGGCTCCTGAATTCAGCACTGATAATTTCCGCACTAAGCTAAACTGCAGCTATGTTTGAGGAATGAACGTCAAAATTCCATCTTAAAGTTAAAATAATGATTACCTAGGGTTTTCAAAGATATATTTAGCGATAGAACTTGTAACTTATTTGATCTATTTTGTAGACAAGTCTTCTATTTATGCTAATCTAATCTACTTACCTCACAGCACAGCAACTGCCATTAAAACTTTCACAGAAAATTCCAGAATTGGGAGTTTTTCTACCATACTAGGACTGTAATTATCTTTCCGACTTGCTGATTACAGCACTGGTAGCCCAGGAAGCCGCCAACTAACTTAGCATGAAGGTCAGAGCTCGCAAATATCTTTTGACCGTTTATCTCTTTGCGGTCTGCGCACTAACATACTGCTCTCTGAGCAGAACACTTCATTTCGCTTTGTTTTGGTTTTCAGTTGAACTATTCTAGTTGTGCTCATTCAATAACAACTTACAGAGAGCGATCCGACTGAGGGCTCGCACATTAACAGTCAGTAGATGAGCAAAAAAATGAAAGGCTCAGCGTAAACGCTCTTTTGTTTTGTTTGTGTTTGGCTTGTGTGGCTCAGAAGCCCAAACGAACGCCTCATTCGCACACACACGCGTACAAATGCAAAAGACTTTTATTTTCTTCGCTCGCGTTCAAACGGTCTGCGAATGAGTAGAGCAAAAGGGCAACAATAAAGTTGGTTGTTCTCTGAGCGCAGACCGATTTTTTTAAGAGACGACGTGAACGTGATTTTTGGACAACGAAAAACGGTCAACAGTTATTTGCGAGCTCTGGTGAAGATCGATAAAGTGAACTTATGCATTTTCTCTGAAATTTAGACAGTACTCAGGACCCTTGAATCTTACAAAGGTTCTAAAAATTGATTCAACAACGAAAGAATGCCAACACACCATAAGAGAGCTGCTTAGAAAGAACGATAATACGCTTTAAACCACCTCTTGGGTAAACATCAAGGGGATGAGACAAGCAAAACCATTAACGGTGAACCACAACCGCAAAAGGTTCCAAAAGTTAAACCAATATGAAAAGAACGCTCCCAGGATTCTGACATTGCTCTACACGGGCCCATATCGGGGAATAACAACAAATAGTACGAGAAGAGAAGGACGGGTCCGCCAGAGTGGGGTGCTGGGATAGTCATAAACTCAGTAAGGTCAAATTAGGGCGGGATTTGTCGTGGTTCATTATCTCCCCAACAAGAAATATACAAAACTTCCAGCTTGCACTATAGCTAGGCAAAATCTAATCAAACATTGTAAGAAGCTGTAGCTTAGAGGGAAAGTCATTACGCATTTGCGACTGTCCAGTTTAGTAGTGGAGACTTAGGCATTTGAACGCACTTGGAATTTTCCTGTTAACTAAAGTTTCTATTGGTTCAGTTGGGGAAACTTCCCATAGGCTTGAATTGGAAACCCTTCTATCAGTATGGGTCTAGGCTTACGAGCACTTTAAGCTCACCTGATTTGCCGGGTTTTGGCTTTTACTCACTCGTTTGTCTTCAGTTTCAGAATGATCCTAAAAAGTGTCCTGCCCCCGCCTTAAATTTTAAACATTTACTTCCACCATTTTAACACCAATATTTTTCTCCTCTTTCAGGGAAGCAACGACAGATCCTCCAGATCACCGCGTTCGGATGATCAGCGCGATATAAATGATATGCCGGTCACAAAACGTTCGCGCTCGGATTCAGGTGAGTGTCTTGTCCGCTGCGTGTTTTAAATAGTATTAAAAAATCTACCATCCAAACAACAAAGACAATCCAATGCTACACCCTCTGTGTGCATTATATATATCAATTTTTTTAACAATAGTCTAAAGGCCATAAGTATGTACGTCTGTTTGTATGTATGTATTTGTATATAAGTTCAAAAATCAATCAATCGACAGGAGGCACAAACAAACAAAAAAATAATGACAATTTGTATCTGTATTTAACACATCTTATTCTTTTCTCTACTACTTCTACCTCGTTGCATCTTTTTTAAGGGCAGAGCACCTCTGACGCTATTAAATAATCGGTTTTTCTTTTTGTTCTGCTTAAGTAATTGCAGACTTCATAAACGCACGATGAACTCGAGAGTGAGGTGAGGTGAGAGTCAATACGAAATCGAGTCACTCGAATCAAGTGTCAGAATCCAAACCCCAAACAAAATGCGACCCAAATCGACTCAAGTATCGAGACAAACTAACAAATACGCAAAATACTAAAAAGAATTGACAAAAGTACACTAAAAATGTATGTGGTAGGGCACGCCAGTGAGTCCTCGCCATCGTCCTGAAACAACAACAACTAATCAATCAAATGCATTTATAACTATTCTCTCTCTCTTCTATATCTCTCTTTTTTTGTTAATTTTTTGTAAGCGTTTTTCTTTTTAAGTTTGATCCGCCAAAAAATACAAATACCAAATACTAAGTCGTTCGTTATCGAGATCGAGAGAGATGCCCAATTAGATTACTCCACTACTACTACTACTACTACTACTACCTACCTATCAACCAAGAAACATCAACACGCGATCCACCACCGCATTAAAACCGAACCGCTTCTTCTTAATCAACCAACCTAAGGGGTCGTCGTCGTCTTCGTGTGCTGCCAACTGGTCTGGCTACGCCTGGGACTCGAAATGGTCCTGTACTTTAAATTTATACAACAAAAAAAAAACATTTATTACCCAAAAATATTTACACTGTGCAACAACTGTACAAGCTGGGTTTATGGCAAATGATTTACCAAAAGTTTACAATTATTAGCACTTTCAATTTGGTCGTGGGTCATAACTTTCATGAAATATAGACTATATATGTGTCCAGGAAGCTGAATTAGTTAGACTTTAAGCAGGTTATCAAAAAGATCACTCGAAACTAAGCTCTCTGGATGTCAGTTATCAGATATTTGTTTAGAATTAGAAATCTATAGTGTCAGCGTTGAATAAATAACACGATCCTGTGACTCTTCTGAACCGCTACGCAGAGCTAAAAACCTGCTGAACTCAACGCTTACCATTCTGTACACAATCCAGGAGAGGAAAACCCAATCGCCAGCTGGCTGAGAAAAGGCGACATTACTAGCAGGACAGATCGGGTTGGCAGCCCATGCTGTTAATCATGTGCTAGGGTGTAAAACGTCCTATTGCTCGCCTCCCATGGGTCCAAAGGTCGAACGGAAGACTCTTTTTCAGCCGTCTCCCTATGTTCCGTATATCTGCTGATGTGACTATTGATCTGTGAGAAAACTCGTCGATTATCTTGATCTTTATAAGAATCCAAGAAGCACTGCGCATTTTTGCTCGATATGTTACTGCATCATCTCGAAGCAGATGCCCCAGGTTCAAGTTATTAGTAGGTGACGCTCGACAGGCAATGGTGCTGAAAGCAAGTAAGATTGTGTCGTCAGAAAAAGTGTTAAATTGAGATAAACCATGCCATCTCAAACTTGACTGGCCTCTGTACCGAATCTCGAATTAAGGAATAGATCCACCATTCTGCAGACTTCATAAAATTAGAAAAATATGTTTTACAACAGTTCTGAGCCAATCATGCTTCATGTCCCGGTCCATTAAAAATTATAATTAGCTGATAACAGATCGATAAATCTATATCCGATATAGAAGAGTTGGAACAATCCATTAAAACTCCACAAAGTTTGTCCAGAAATTTTATTGTTCTGTATTCTATATTATGAAAGAAAAGTCACAAGCCGCGCATTTTTTGTGGCTTACGAGAGCCATAAGCCTTCATAAAGCAACAACAAATTCATATGCGTGCTCTCCTCTCTTTCTTTCCCAGCTAAAGTTTTGTTGTTGGCGAGTGAAGACCAGCAACAACACCATCATATATGTCTCTCTTCTCTCTCTCCGATGTCTCTCGCAAACTCGAACGCAACAACAAAGTTGCTTAGCGTAGTCGGAACTCGCTCGACGCTCTCCATTTTTGACGGCACACACACACAGAAATTTAATGTAGTTTTTCTTGCTTAAAATATATTTTTTCATTTAACGCGACCGTAAGCTCTGTCTGGGCAGCACATGATGAAAATAACATTTTGGGCCATATCTTGTTCCTTGGAGGATTTAGATATGTGTTTGCTAAATCAGACGAATTTGAAAAGGTGGAGGATGCAATTCGAAAAAAATTTGTGCACGATTTCCGCCAACGGACAAATAGGCCCAAATCAAAATTTATCGTAGTCATCGAAATTAAATTTATAAATGTTATGGGCCTTATGTCCACATTATATTCGGATCCACATCTCATCGGAAATCTTTTTTGCCCAGTTTAATAAAAAAATCTGAAATTATAGCCAGAAATATGGCGCTTTAATTTTGAAAACGAACTAGCTGTCTCTTGCATATAGCGGCTAGTACAGAGTCAAAAATGCTTGGAATAGCAAAAGCGCGACAGGCTAGTTACACGGAAGATTTTTCCCGACCCTCAAGTACAAGCTAATCTCAAAACCAAAAAGAAGGTTAACTACGAAATCGGTGTCCAAAGCACTGCAACGTAAAGTGCAGCATTTTTGGCATGGCTGGACTTATTGATGTGAGTGGCGCTACCAACACAATTTAAAACGTCAAATGGTCCAGACATAGTTGTGCTTCGGATTCTTCAGCTATTTTCGATCTTACCAATTCAAAGCGATCCCAGTTACAAAACTAGGGACTTTCACTGTTTCAAACCATCCCGTGATATGCTACTCTTCGTAAAGAAGCTATTGGACGTACTCTTTTTTGCTCAGATATCCCCAGCCGTTGCTGTTCGTCGGGAGAAAGTTATTAACGCGTCTGTGGAAACGCATAAAGTTGTTAAATTTAGGGTAATGTTTTTGAAAAGGATTAGATGATTCACAACAGCGACTTTTGTCCATTAAGCCGGTTATCCAGCACCGCAGAAACTAAAAATTCCTGGCAAACTTCGTACAAAAAAAAAACAGTGGCAGGAATTTTGAGTTCACCTTTTCGTTGCTTGTGTATCTAGCAACATGAACGTACCCAAATTTTCTTATCGATAGTTGAAATATCGATGGCGTGTGTGGATTGAGAGAAACAGCTGATTCGAAGCTCAGGAATATTATATTGTCAACAATTATTTTGGATGTGATGAGCGAACATTTTGGGGTACGCTTTTCTATAATTTTGTTACGAGCTGTCATCTGGCTGGGGAAACATCCGCTTGCAAGGATGGCTAGGGGATGGTGATGAGCCCGCCAGAGGAACGCTTTCCATAGACACAAATTTTGGAGGGATGTCGTCGGTTAAGACGCCTTCTTAATCTGTGTGTTACCAGATCATAGGCAAATCTACTGGAGTGGCGCACCATTTGTTCATGATACCTGCTGGTGTGCAAATTGATTTGGGCGTCCACATGGCGGTATATAGAGTTGTATACCTCACATACCAGGGGCCCCACAAAGAAGGCTCTAGTTTCTTGAAGGGGGAATGGATCATGCCGTACCCCATAACAGGATCGTCCAGATGCACATCTACGAGGCTTGAGATGCCAATGGAGCTCCAATGCCATTAGCTGCAACCGTAGCTTGTGCCCGAGCCATATGGACTTTCCTAATCAAGCGGCGGTTCAGAGACTCGCCAAGGTATTTAGCTACGTTATCCGTATATGGAACTCTTAATCCCGGGAGTCGCACTCAAGCTACTTTTCCGGGTCTCATTGCGATCGTGTTGACTCATTGAACGATTAACGGGTATGTTCTAGCGGTTCGCCCATCGACCAAAGCCCAGTTACTGAACAAATTGAAGCTGTTTGACTTGATTTGTGAAGGAAATATACAGGGCTACTAGATAAGAAGACAAATATAGTAGCCGGTCGATCTACAGAGATTTTCAGTACATGCCACTAAAAATATAAGTTAGCCCTCTTTAGTACTTCTCTTGAAATTTGTTGAATTTTCGCTTGAAAACCTGAAAGGGAAACCGAACCTCTCAGAAATGGTTTTGAGTTTTTTTTGACTATTGGACTTTTACTCTTTTTCACGCTAAGCAGCGAGAACCCGCATATTCAAAAGGCATACGAAATAGTAGTAGCTGTCAACTGTTTCTGAAGCTGTACTAGCAAAGTAAAGCCTAACCAACTCTGCATCGGTCAACTCGCCAATGAAAAACCTGATTCCAAACGGAATACTTTTTTGTGCAATTGCGTTCAGTTTAAAATAATTATTTTCAGAACTTGCCATGTCGTGAAACAAAGAATCATGAACGGGACAATTTTTGTGTGTTAAATAAATTGTTAGTAAGGATTCTCAGTTGTAGACCCCTGACCAAATTGAAAGCACTCACTTTGAAAGCAAACCTTTAACTAAAGTTTAGATTATGTTGCACAGTGTAACCAGCAGAACAGCTTAGTATACATAGAACTACACATTGTCCGTTGTACATCAAACCCCCCCGTTTGTCTTTTCTGCCACAACAGAGATCTAAACGATTTCAAAGTCCTACTTTTAAAAATATATAACAAAAAAATAAAAAACCATTTCAAAATACTTCCAGTTGTTGTCCAACCAAATAACCATACCAAAACTATTGCTAGCGAAAAGAATCTTACAAATCTTTTATAATACACAACTTCTCTTGATTAAGGTACGGCGGAAAACTTAACCAAACTTAAACATATTGTTGCTCTTATTATCGTTTCAGCGTCTTGTTTTTCTTTTTTTATTTTCTCTTTTTTATCACTGAGCAAAATGTAAAAAATGTGTGTGTGAGGGCCCTTCAAGTCTAGTTACTACTACTACTACTACTACCACGCCCCCCTTTCGTCAACTCATGGAAAACCCCGTATTGAAAACGCACATAAGGTCGTTTATAATTTACCATATACAATATTTGCCACCACACGGAGCTGAGCACACCGGAATTGTGTAAGCGCGATTCCGGTGTGGACAGCTCTTTCAATATATCGTAAAAAATGTTTGATCTTTGGTTTCGATTTGTCAGCGGATTTTTGATTTTGACATATTTTGATACGCCTGCACATCAAATTACACACACACACACACACACACATACTATATACCATACATATAGCACTACGTATAACTCTTTATCTATCAAATAAGTCGAATATTGTTTTATTTTACGGGTGCTTTCTCTTTTTTATTCTTGCATTTTTCCAGCGTTAACAAATCAAATCGAAAAAAAAACTGAAACAAAAATGACAAAAACAATGCCCCTGCATTAACGATAGAACAGATCGATATATGTCCCATATATATCTATTCTCAACCTAAATCCGAAAAGACTCTCATCGTGCTTTCGAACAAAAAAAAAACGTTACCCATTAGCAACTTAAGAAAAAAACAAATCCCCACCGAGATCTGGTGATTGAATCCAATACAAGCTGTGTGTGTGGCCCCCTCCTACAGTTCCAGATCTTCTCCAGCAAATTAACAACATTTTTTTTTCTTATTTTTTTCTTTTTGTCTTTATCTTTCTTGCAGGCAGAGCAGTTTTTTGTCTAAAAAAATCTAATCTCTTAAATTCCAAATGCAATGAAAGCCAACTTCAATCATTGCCAGTCACGCCCAGGCGGGCGGGCGCAATGCTTGTGTGTCCCAACTCTGTTTTTTGACCTTCTGCGAGAGTTGCCTTTGGAACACAGACAAAAAAAAAGTCAAAAAAAGAGAGAGAAAAAATTCAAAATAAATTGCCTAGCTGAGATGATGATGATGAACCCCATTTCACCCTACGTATGAGTTGGACTAATCTTTATTCCCAATTCTAGGCAAGTCTACGGATACGAAAATTCCCTACCTTTCGCAGCCTCTGTATGATCTGAAGCAGACGGGCGATGTGAAATTTGGACCGGGAACACGTTCAGCTCTGTTGGGCCTGCTGGGTGGAGCCCTGCCCAAATTGACATCGGAGCAACATGATTTGGTCAGCAAGGCCAAGAAATATGCCATGGAGCAGAGCATTAAAATGGTGTTAATGAAGCAAACCCTGGCCCATCAGCAACAACAGTTGGCCACGCAACGTACCCAGGTCCAAAGGCAACAGGCTTTGGCACTCATGTGCAGGTTAGTAGAAAGGATAAGTGTCCTCCTCCCCCATTTGAAAATGAAATGATGCAAAATGTAGAAATTAATGGTGAAGAAAGTTTTGGAGTGGACCACCAATCCGAGTTACTGGAGGTGGTCCAAAGCAAAGCCTTTCCATGTGCCCTCTTAGCTGATAAGATCTGAGCCTTGATTCTACCATTTGCTTCATCAAACCTGTCAACCAAACCCATTTTAAATTTAACTTCCTCTTAATGCTTCCAGAGTCTACGTGGGCAGCATTTCATTTGAGCTGAAAGAGGACACCATACGCGTAGCCTTTACCCCCTTTGGTCCCATCAAGTCCATTAATATGTCTTGGGATCCCATTACGCAAAAACATAAAGGATTTGCCTTTGTGGAGTATGAAATACCCGAGGGAGCTCAATTGGCTTTGGAACAGATGAATGGAGCTTTGATGGGTGGACGAAACATCAAGGTGGGACGTCCCAGTAATATGCCTCAGGCCCAACAAGTCATCGATGAAGTTCAGGAGGAGGCAAAAAGTTTCAATCGCATCTATGTGGCTTCCATACATCCAGATTTGTCCGAGGAGGATATAAAAAGTGTGTTTGAGGCATTTGGACCCATTCTCTACTGCAAGTTGGCTCAGGGTACGAGTGTACACACGCACAAGGGCTACGGCTTTATCGAGTATGCCAATAAACAGGCTATGGATGAGGCCATAGCCAGCATGAATCTCTTTGATTTGGGCGGACAATTGTTAAGGTGAGTCCTATCAAAGACACTAGACAAAAGTAAACATATTAAATAAATTCCGCTTTTCCAGGGTGGGCCGCTCCATTACACCGCCCAATGCTTTGACTTCTCCGACCACCAATTCTACCATGCCCACGGCAGCGGCAGTGGCTGCTGCTGCGGCCACCGCCAAAATACAAGCCCTGGACGCTGTGGCCAGTAATGCGGTTATGGGTCTGTCGGCGAATACTCCCAGTTTGGGTAACATGGCTGCCGGAGCTGTGGTTACCAAGGTCGGTGCCATGCCCGTGGTAAGTGCAGCCACCTCTGCGGCTGCTCTCCATCCAGCTCTGGCTGTGCCTACAGCTCCAGTTGCTGCCCTGCTGCCTCCAGGCATATTCCAAGCACCCACCCCAGTGGCACCCAGTCTTTTGGGCGTACCCACTGGCTTGCCCACACTTCAGAGTGTAGCTCCCACATTACCCCCACCTGCTTTGCTGGCCACACCCACAGTTCCCTTGGCGGGTGTGGTATCAGCAGCTGGAGTGGGTGTAATCCCTCAAGTTGTGACTGGTGTCGAAGCCAGCAACGGTGCAGCCCCTGTAGCTGTGGCAGCTCTCTCCGTGGCAGCCAATAATGCTGCCGCAACTGCCGCCAATCTCTCGGAGAACATTAAGAAAGCCCATGAGAAACAGCAGGAGGAGCTACAAAAGAAACTTATGGATGAGGGCGATGTCCAGACTCTGCAGCAGCAGGAGAACATGTCAATCAAAGGTCAAAGTGCCCGGCAATTGGTGATGCAGCGGTTAATGCGGCCACAAGACTCGCGTGTCATTATCCTTCGCAATATGGTCGGACCCGAGGACGTGGATGAGACTCTGCAAGAGGAAATCCAAGAGGAGTGCAGCAAATTTGGCACAGTCAGTCGTGTCATCATTTTCAATGAGAAACAAACTGAGAACGAGGATGACGATGAGGCGGAGATTATTGTAAAGATCTTTGTGGAATTCTCGGCCGGAGCCGAGGCAATACGCGGCAAAGATGCCCTGCATGGACGATTCTTTGGCGGTAGGCGAGTCATAGCCGAGCTATACGATCAGGGAATTTTTGATCAGGGCGATCTTTCTGGTTAAGACAAAACAAAAAAAAATGTATTCTTTAGCGCTACAACAGTTCTCCCACTCCTCGTCCTTCCTTTGACCTTTTTGTTCTGCAAAACAAAGCAAGTTTATTTATTTAAAAAATTGTGAATTAAGAACGGATAAGAAAACAAACATCGGATTATGTTGAGATGAAGTTTTCGCGATTGTAAAGTGATTTCTAGATTTAAATTTTTGCCACAACGTTTTTGTAATTTTAACAAGTGCAATTTGAGCACTTGCACTGCTGCCTCCTGCTCCCTTCTTCTAATCACACATTTACATTTAAATAATTTCAAGGATTAACAATAAAAATAAAATTAAAAAAAAAAACACATAAAAACTCGAGTTTTCCCTGAATATGCAACAAGTGCTTGTCATAAAAACGAAAGAGTTTTTTTTTTGGGAAACAAGACAGCAGGCGCTCTGAAAAGGTAGTAATTTAATGTAGATTGATTTTCAGTTTCTTCCAGGGATGCAAACCGCTCGGAAATATCAACTGGTTCGGTTAAATGTTTTTAAACCGTCAGTTCGGTTTATTACAATTTTTCTGAGCTAACTGAACGAACTGTTTCGCTTGGGCTTAGTGTTTCTCTCTTAATTTGTCATATGGGCCTGTTTCCGTTTTACAACCAACGCATATTATGATTTCTTATGTAAAACCATGTGTAGCTCGCAAATTTTCGAAAATGATTTTTTAGAAAACATTTGAAAAGACATAAAGTCCTTACATGTAAGTGTAAAATTGTCTTGATAGCCCCAAAGAGGCCAAGCCAAGCTTCTCTTAATCTCTTCTCTATAATTTTCGCACAAGAGAAAGGAACCTACAGTTTAACGCCGAATCCGAACGGCAAAGTTTGAGAAAAATTTGCTTCTTTCTTCTTCTAGTTACGATCCCGTGTGGGACATAGGCATCAACCACTCCTTCTTCAACGAATCTTTTTGGCCGTAGTTTCAGTTCTCTCCAGGTCTTCCCGAGCTTCCGCTTCTCTACCAACAGTTCTCCCCCAAGTTTCTTTGGGTTGCCTAGGTTGCCTGAAAAGTTCACTCCATTGCCTTCTTGGCGATATTGCTCTCACTTATAATTTGTCTTTCATCTCGTATTAGAACTCTATATTTGCGCGTTTTAATGTCGGATATTCTGCAGGCTTCAGAAAATACAAAATTTCCGACTATCGTCGGTTAACAAATTTTTGAATTCCGGACCTATGGAAGTTGTCATTGTCGAGGAACAATATTGAGCGAAACGACCGGTAGTTACGCCTCCGGCTCTACCTCTGGCGACGCTGCCCAGGTAGGATTTCTCTTTAAAGAAATTTGCTCGCTAAAGTGGATTGTCGAGAAACAATTAGAGGAGAAATGCGCGCTTTAACGAATTTACATTCACGTCACGAACGATTCACGAAATAAAAATCTCTGCGCTCGATTCACGCACGTAATTTTTAAGCGTTTCGTGTCACGTCAAAATAAACGCACGATTTTAAGTAATAGGACTGAGTCGATTTAAAAAAAATTTATTGAGCCAATCGTTACAATTCTTTAAAAACTTTCAAAATAGGCTCCTTCTGCGTCGATGCAGCGCTGCCAGCGCGATTTCCAAGCATTGAAGGCGTCACGGAAGGCATTCTCCGGAATAGCCTTGAGAGCCGCGGTGCATGCTGCTTGGATCCCCTCTGTCGTCTCAAAATGCTTGCCTTTCATCGGCCTTTTCAGGCGAGGAAACAAAAAAAGTCCGGGGGGGCCACATCTGGGCTGTAGGGCGGCTGCGGAAGCGTTGGGATGCCGGCCTTGGTCAGGTAGCTGTTCACAAGAAGTCACTTTTCAAGTTCACTTTTGGGACCATCTTCGCGCACACCTTGCGCATGTTCAAATGCTCCGTCACAATGTCATGAACCACAGATTTTGGTAAATTTAACATCTGGGCAATTAAACGAATACTTAGTCGACGGTCTGAGTTCAAAACTTTGCGCACACGAGTCACATTGTCGGTGTTTGTCGAAGTCGAAGGTCTTCCAGCACGGTCTTCATCGGCGACCTCTTCCCGGCCCTCCAAAAAGGCCTGGTGCCACCGAAACACACCACTTCTTGCTAAAGCAACATCTGGGTAAGCCTGCTTGATCATATCAAACGTCTCTGTCGCAGATTTACCGAGTTTCACACAGAATTTAATCGCGTACCTCTTGCCGGCTTGCACCACTCACAGAAACACGTCGCGCGAAAATGCCTGTCCTGACTCTCCAGGTGCTCGGAGACAACTGACCAGCCGCTCGTTCGTTAGCTAGGAACGCCCTCTACCGAATCCAGTCGGTGCGCGCACGCTCCGAAGTACAGTCGCGGCGGAAGAAAATCAGTCAAAAAAAAACCTAAAATGTTATTTGAATATCTGGATTTAAAAACAAGTAATGACTAACTTCCAAACAAATCCGAAAACCAATTCTCGGTGTCACAGAAATCTCTTTCGGTTGGTTTCAAATCTTTCGAGTTTTGTCGGGAGATTTAGATAAATTCACCAACCAAACAATTTCGATATGCAAAATTATTTTTGGAAATGTGAACAACATTATTTTTCTGGATAGGTTGCATCAAATTAATTAAATATTTTATTTGTATTTATATTAAAATTTGTGTTTCAATAAAAAACCCTCCTAATGCTGCGTAACAATGAAAACCTGCCAACCACATCGCCCTCAATTTTTGGAATCGCCGTCTGTGTGTCCAACATTGGCACCAACAAGGGCTTAGAGTTGTCAAGTTATATTTTATGATTGGCGCAAAATATTTTTTTAAATTTTGCATCTTGTTTTTGGAGAATATGACTTAATTTTGAATTATAATTTAAAAATGCATCATAAAACATATAACACTATCAAAAAAATGCATTTAAACATCAAATTAACTCATAACTAGAAGATGAAGAGAACTTTTTTTGCGAGAAAGGGCAACCCTGTTAACAGATTGGATAGTAATGGCCCATTAGCATGGACACAAACCTTCCAACTCGATTTTCATATAAGAAAACGAAATCTCTTGAAGTTCTGGGACACCGACGGATTTTTCGAGCGTTTTGCAAACCAATCGAGGCCAAAATCTCTAGAGATTTCTGTGACACCCCCGAATGTAGTGCAGTGAAAGTGGCTCTAACCTATTCTTAAATGATTTTTGATTCACTTTTTTAATGGATTTCATTATTAATGATATGGAAAGCAAGATAAAATTAACAAAAATTTGCCAGAAACAAATTCTACAGATAAAATGAATTTAAAAAATCACGTTTTTCACCACGAATCACGGAACTCTGTCTTTGCTCACGATCACTTCGTGACTGGTACACCTCTAATTGAGAGTATCGTCCCGTATAGGAAATGGGATACCCACATAGGTCAACCTCCTAAAAAGGAATGCAGTCTGATGACAGGATTATTAAGAGGTCTGGTAAATTGCCTGAGATGTACGGTATCACATGTCGGTTTATAAATGGTCTTTGTAAGAAAAACAATTAAAATTACCAAAATTTACAAGTCATAAAACTCGTCAGTGAACCAAAGCTAACCGAAGCGTTTTGCTTTGTGGTTTTCGGTTCGGTTCAGCATTTGCAAAGGGAGGCCGGTTCGGTATGCACAGATAAAATAAAATGGACTGAACTCCTGAGGCCACCAAACGAAAGCATTCCTTAAAATTCGCGTCTGAGTTTTAAGGAACGTCTGTTTCTTCAAAGGAATATTTCTGTACATTTGTACAACATTTCATATGGGTGCGATAGGATTCCGATTCGGATCACCCTTTAAAGGAATATCTAGAATTTTCGCAAGTATTTTAATTTCATTAGCGGATTATCAAATTCAAGAGTATTTCAAACTGCGCTCCCTCTTTTTCAAACACTTAAACTGCGGCCAATTTTCCATTACCGTATGCGGTCACACCATCCCACGATTGGTGTGAAAATCAACTCTGCGTCATATCGTGAGATAAAGAAAATCATTTAATAACTAATTTCAATAGTTTATTAACTACAACAAACAACATTATAATGAAGTGAATTGAGCAATAAACAAAGGCACAAATTTGTGCGTTTCGCAGGAGCGTTAAAAGTGTGGTGTTTGCCAAAAAAAGACTTAAATTTGTGGAGAAGAAGACAAAGGGGAAAGCAAAAAAAAAAAAAAACGCAGCAGCAACAATCGTTGTTGTTGGCTGGTTTGTGTGATTGCTTAAGAAGAAGGGGCTGCTGAGGGGGCAAAAAGGTACAGGGATTACAATCATCAATCAAACTCGAGCACACACAGCTGATGAGGTTTCACTATCACCAACACCTACTAACACCTAGCTGACTGGCTGTCCTTGCCTTGATAAGGCCAGACAGAGTGTCGCTGTCGCTGTAGCGTTTTCAATAACTACGCACACCTTTTTGTAAATAGTTTGTTTATTAAATTCGTTATAAGTTCACTAACTTCCGTTTACATTTGTTTGTTGGGTGAGCCAAGCACCCCCGCCCACTCTGCTGTGCTATATTAAACTATATTGTTGACATTCAAGTTTTGCTTTTTCGAATGTATCCTTTACACGCACACACACACTCACACACAATTTGTTTGGCAGCCAGAAACAACACTTTTGTAATTGTTTGTAGATTACGTAATATCTAACTCTAACAATGTTCTTAACAAGGCAACCAGAGACGCCAGATTAACAGATTATTATCACGTGCAGGGAATGAGTTTTATTATTGAATTATTATTAATAATTTAGATGATTAAACTGATTAACTAGGGATATGATCCTGTTAATTGATCATTAAAGACATTTCCGGGTCTGTTGAAATTATAACGGAAGGGCCATGCGTCTGACTCATCCTGGCTCATGGCCTCTGAAATGATTGTGAAACTCATAACAAAGTTAGCTTTGCTTTAAACCTTACAAAATTTGACTTTAAAACAAAGTTGTCCCAAGTTTGGGGTGCACATTTTTCCATAATTTTAATATAGAATAACAAATTTTTTAGTTTAATCACCGAAATCACATTTATCCATTTCAGGTTAACATTATAACCAAACCCAGCGGCCGACATCATTGAGTCCCAAAGCAGAAAACGCAAAATGAGCTGCAAAGTGCGGTTAATGGAGGACGGCTCCTTGGATGAGGAGCCGTTGACATTGAAAGAGATTGCCTATCAGAAATTATGCAACAATTTGGATATAATCAGTGGCAGTTCAACCGGAGGACATCGTATTCTAAACGCTGGGATTGTGTTGCCCAATGAGATATGCGATGGCTTTTTGGAGAATTATCAACGCTTTAATAGACCTCTAGATGATTGGGTAATCAATTTATTTCACGACACACATCGGACTTCATTGAAGTTTGTGAATCTAAGGAACAGTACGCTCAGTAGTGTGGGTGAGTAATACCAAATCAAAGTCATCCTCGCCTGCAATTGTTAATAATTCATACTTTCCTTTTAGGTCTAGAGACCCTGATGCGTCACAAACTGTTTGCCCTGTCCATGTGGTATTGTGATAGAATTACCGTCAACTCGCATCATCTGTTGGCTCACTATGGCGATAGTTTACGCTCTTTGGAGCTGGGCATTAGTTCGCATCTTTTGCAGAATGCCGAACCCAACGAAAAGGATCCTGTGGATTTTCAGCTCACTTGCCCGCATCTGCGTCGTTTGGTTCTCAATGGTGTGGTCATGCATCATCGCTTGCAGTTTGCTCATCTCCATGACTTGAGTCATCTCGATTTAACTTCCTGCGTCCTGGCCAATTTCAGTTTGGAGGCTTTGGTCATGCTGCCCAACCTGCATACGCTTATACTGTTCAATGTTTGGCCCATTGCCAACCAACTGCATGCCATCTGCTGTCTACGGCGCCTGTGCACTTTGGACATTTCAATATCCAGTTCGGGGAATGGTCATGGCACCTATGATCTGCCCGATCAGACTTTAGAAATGCTAATGGATAATCTGCGGCATTTGACACACCTGGATATCTCAGGCACGAATTTAGCTGGCAATGGAGTGGCCACCAAGGAGTCTACAAATGCCAATACCAAGACAGAGCAACAGTTTGCTTTAACAGATATTCCCGGTTTGGCCTCACGAACGCAGCGGCCGTTGCAATTTTTGGGTCTCTACCATACGGCGCACTGGGCTTGCAAAAGACACGATATACCGGCTTTGGAGGTGGCCGGCGATGCCAATGAGCAGCAGATTTTGACAGCAGCTAGATACTATCATGACAGGCCAGTTTTACTGACGAGGGTGAGTCAAATATCATTGGACTAGCAAATAACCCGACGCACTTCGCTGCGCCTTCAACAGTATGCTCTTTGCTGATGGGTTTTCCCTCCAACTTCCACCCCATCCCTCCCATCCACTCTTCATCCCATTCCACCCAGTTCCCACTCACTTTCCGCCACCATCCCGCCCACATCCTTCCCGCCCACATCCCATCCACATCGCATCCACTTTCCACCTACAGTCCACCCACATCCCATCCACTTTAAACCCAATTTCCCCAGTTCCCACTCACTATCCACCAACTTTCCGCTCAAATCCCACTAGAGGTGGAGAACTATCGATAGTACTATCGTCACTTACTACGTTTATGCTATGTAATTCCACGCTCTCTTCAATTTGCAAAAATCAAATTTGTTCCTGTTTATGCAGCTTTTGTAAATTCACAAAATGACACTTCTTTTTGGCAGATGTGGCAGCACCAACGCAAACTTAAGTTGGCTCGCCCTCGATTTCCACCGGGGGGGAAACGAAAAAAACGGGGATCATCTATTCAATTTTAAGCAAAGGCAAATTGAAATTGATTGCGATTTTTTTGAGGTACATTTTGCAAAATCTACATTGGAAGCATAACGAACGATGTCGTTGGTACAAGCCAGACGAGTATTCCAGGCGAAATGCAGCCTTGCTACTCATGCAGTATTATCCAGCTGCCATAGGAGCGGCTAAAATGTTGAGTCTCAGCAACAGGAACTGCGTCATTTTCAGATATTTCTTCGTTGACAAATGTATCGGACTCCGTAGACGTTACATTACATTTTCGAAAGAAGGAGTCAAAATCGTCCACAGATGTGTCTACACCAACAGTCGCTGATACAGGACGCGTCCCAAATAGTTCGTTCAAATAGCTCGGAATTCAGTTCGTTCCAGAAGTTTTGTTTTAAGCATCCGAATCTTAGTCTTTACTTGCTTGCTACATTTAAACCTATTCTTAGCCTTTTAATTGTAGGAAAGAGTTTTTATATGGCGTTGTTTCTTTTAGTTTTCCATCGAGCTGGCTTAATATGTTGTTTTATTTATCGTCCGCCCAAAACGATCGCTTGCTCTGAAAATGCATATTCATGGATATTTATGTGCTTGAAACTTATTTTTATGTGCGCAAACAATTGGCTAAAATTTATGAACAACTGTTTGCTGAAGCACATATGTTACCAGACTATTAAGAAAACAAAGATCTGGTAGCATCTGCCAACTTAAATTGGCAACGCCACAGCATTTCATGAATTGAAGTCGACCGCCATTCATAGTCCAACTTTCGTTGAATATAAATGGTGTTTATGCATAACGCTTCAGGCCCCACAGATAAGATCACATTTGGGAGCTGACGCTTTTCGCATCGTAGTACAATAAATTTTAAAGTAATTAAGCGTCACCCAGTTAAGCTTATGTATATGTTTCCGATATGGATAAGTTCCCGACTTGATTCGGAAAAGGTAATATTTCATGTATGTTTTGATTTTAAGTGTTTAAAACGTTTATGTGTCATCAGTGCTTCTTGAAAACGAGCTCGTCAATCTATCTCACCAACCCATTTCGAATTTAACTTCCATTCGAATGGAAAAAATACCCAACAGTCGAAGTAATGTAAGTTACAGTTTCTAGAAAGATCTGTTTTATCACTGGATATTTAAAGTTGCTTATTACTTCACTTCAGTTCAGCCGAGTCCGAGCGCATGTTCAGTAAAGCCGGATAAACTCGACTATAAGGAAAAATGTTGGACCAATTCAGCAGATAATTGATTGCTGATGAATCTCTGCTGAATAACTTGATAGCTGACTTTGAGAGAGCCTATGGCTTTAGTACTTTTTACAGAACAACAACTCACACAAATAAACTTCAATCAATTGACAATTAGATGTCAATGTCTAGACAAAGGTAGCCAGACATTCGGTAACTTGTAATACTTTTCGTTCGATTCCTTTTCAACAAAAATGATTGTCAAATGTGCCAATCGCAATCGAAAATCACATAATCATAAAACACAAATCGTAAACCGAAATTATCTGCTGAATGAGCCTGTTAACGTTGTTATTTTTAAACATAAATCTTTGGCTATTAATATAGGATAAGAAACATTATTGAAAACCAATTTAAAATCCAACTTATCTTCTTTATTTTGAATTTTAATTTTGAATTTTTGTAGGATTTTTATTTAAAAATTGAATTTAATGTTCTAGTTAACACTATCGAAAACTATCGATGGTGCAGACTATCGATAGTTCTCCACCTCTACATCCCACCCACTTCAAATCTGCATACCACCCACATCCCACCCACATTCCTTTCCATATTTCGTATTCTATCCCTACAAACCGAGTTTCAAGCCAATCGGATGAAAAATAGTTTTTTTCATGCAGAATTTTCCGGGAATTTTCCGACCGTCAGGTCAAATTTTCCAACTTCGAAAAATCACATTTCGAAATATTTCGTATTCTATCCCCACAAACCGAGTTTCAAGCCAATCGGATGAAAAGTAGCTATTTTGCATATAGAATTTTCCGGGCATTTTCACGCCTAGGCGGATTTTCCGACATGGCAAAATCACATTTCAAATTATTACGAATTCTGTCCTTGCAAACCGAGTTTCAAGCCAATCGGATGAAAAATAGTTTTTTTCATGCAGAATTTTCCGGGAATTTTCCGACCGTCAGGTCAAATTTTCCAACTTCAGAAAATCACATTTCAATTTATTTCCAATCAGATGAAAAATAGTTTATTTTCATGCCGAATTTTCAGGGAATTTTCCGACCGTCAGGTCATATTTTTCTACTTCGGAAAATCAAATTTCAATTTATTTCACCCACTTTCCTTTCAAACCAAGTTTGAAGCCAATCGGATGAAAAATAGTATTTTTTCATGCAGAATTTTCCGGGAATTTTCCGACCGTCAGGTCAAATTTTCCAACATCGGAAAATTTCATTTCAAACTAATTCGTATTCTATCCTTACAAACCGATTTTGAAGCCAATCGGGTGAAAAATAGGTTTTTTCATGCAGAATTTTCCGGCCATTTTCCTCTTGGGCGGATTTTCCAAAATCGGAAAATCACATTTAAACTATTTCGTATTCTGTCCTTACAAACCGAGTTTCAAGCCAATCGGATGAAAAATAGTTTTGTTCATGCAGAAATTTTCCGGGAATTTTCCGACCGTTGGGTCAAATTTTCCAACATCGGAAAATCTCACTTCAAACTATTTCATATTCTATCCTTACAAACCGAGTTTGAAGCCAATCGGATGAAAAATAGTTTTTTTCATTCAGAATTTTCCGGCCATTTTCCTCGTGGGCGGATTTTCCAAAATCGGGAAAACACGTGTCGAATTATTTCGCGTACTATGCTTACAAACCAAGTTTCAAGTCAATCGGATGAAAAATAACATTTTTCCCATACAAACTTTTCCGACGCTTTTCCGAATTTTCCAAAACCCCGTCTTAGTACGCACTTTCACCACTAACAGAAACTCCTGTCCAAATTTCAGCTTTCTATCTCTTACCGTTTAGGCTGTGCGATGATTGCCAATCAGTCAGTGAATCAGTCAGTGAATCAGTCAGTCAGGACACTCTCTTTTATATTTATAGAGATTAAACTTTATTTCGTTACTAATTTCTTGCACGTATTTTTAGGTTCTGAATGATCTGTATCATCTATTTCGCTTTGAGAATTGCAAGAATATACACACAGCACTGGATGTTGTACTCTCCGCCATGGATAGGCACCTTAAATTCAAGCACATGCAAATATCCGGCAGGTGAGCTTGAGCTTAGCTGAGAGATTGCTTTTTAAATAATGGTAATTAACACTCTTAATCTTTCTTAGCGCCACACTCTTCTACATAGTCAAGGGCCGGGATCATTCCAAATTTGGCACTTTACTACGCAATCACATCATACGCACCCTGCTCAATGGCATGGAAATGCATCTCACGGACGACACCATGCTGAGAAATGGTTACCTCACCCTCACCCAGTTCCATATGCCAGTGGATGTGGTAAGTTTGTATGTTTAATACCCTGATTTTCATTGAAATGTCTCATCCTCTTGTCCAGCTCTTTGAGTACGAACGCATCATCAAAATCTTGCTGCATGGTGTATCCAAAACCGAACAGGAGGGCTTCGTTCAACGCATAGCCATCTATCTGTTAAATACATTGGCTTGCCAGGTGGATGGACGTCAAAAGCTTTTCCTGGGCGAATTGGGTGTAGTTAGTGTAAGTGTTTTGGAGGTTCGGAAAGGCGATTCTCTATCAAGTTCCCCTTGTTTTGTAGACCATGCTCACATTGATCAAGGATCGCCTCACACGCTCGGTCTTTGATGATGTCATGGAGGTGGCTTGGTCCACCATGTGGAATGTAACCGATGAGACTGCTATTAATTGTAAGAGATTCCTTGATGGACGCGGCATGGAGTATTTCCTCAAGTGTTTAAATGTGAGTCTGTTGTTTTGGCTTGTGCCTACATAATCCACCATTACACCACCCACATGCTGCAGACCTTTCCGGATCGTGATGAGCTGTTAAGGAACATGATGGGACTGCTGGGCAACGTGGCTGAGGTTAAGTGGTTGCGACCCAAACTGATGACCCAGGAGTTTATTGAAGTTTTTGCCCGTCTGCTGGGCTCGCTGAGTGATGGCATCGAGGTGGGTGGAAGTGGACGAATTATGGCCAATGGCAATGTTAACCATGCTAACCTGCGCTTCCAGGTCAGCTACAATGCGGCTGGAGTGTTGGCGCATATTGCATCCGATGGTGCCGATGCCTGGACCATTAAGGCACCCACCCGGGAGCATGTGCTGGAGCGCATGGTGGCCGCCATACAGCGTTGGAATATCAAATCGGAGAGGAACATCAACTATCGCAGCTTTGAGCCGATATTGAGTTTAGTGCGCTGCTATGAGACACCACAATGTCAACATTGGGCTGTCTGGGCATTGGCCAATCTAACGCAGGTGAGTTGGTGTCTGGGAAGAAATTTGACGTGGTGTAAGTCCTTGGAGTACTTGTTAGCTTTTTGAGGGAGCACTAAAAGGAAGATTCATTGCTAGTTTTCCCGGTTAAAGAAAATTCAGCGTTGGCTTGTTGACCACCAAATTGAGATCCGAACAGAACTGAAATTGAAATATGTAGGGAATATCGGACGACCTCCAAGAGTAACCACTTTACACCGATTTAATCCATACTGAAGCAGATGAGATTTGAAAGGTTTTCAAAAAATCGGTTTAGTCCATCTTTTTGAATTGTTATCTTTTCTTTTAACACCGATGTCATCAGGCTGTTTTACTTTCCTTGAAAAATTCAGTAGGCTGCATGGTCGTGTACAATGTTCAAGATTTTCTTCACTTGGTCGTGCTTCCCAACCTTAAATAAAGTTTAACCAGTGACTTACTTTCTTACTTTGTCTGACACCTAATTTAATCAACATTTTGTTTTTGTGGGCGCTTTGGTGACTTGAATACAACAGAATCCCACCGTTTTCGATCTGGTCCTTCTGTTTACGACGCGGTAATACTGGAGACTCTTTCTAAGTAATGATAAGTAAAAAGTATTTATCTAGGATACTTTACTCTTTACGAAGAGAAATCTAATTTATAATTTGAGAAAATCTATTTTGGAATAGCAATTTATAGAAATATTTATAAAAACTATTGAATGTAAACGGAAGATGTATGTATTATTTTAAGTGTTGTGAGGTGTAGCGATAGCGTTATGAAACAAACAAGCTAAATTCATCAAATTCCAACATTGAGTTTTCCAAAAGCAGGACAGACCGGATGGTATCATGAATACTCTATTTTTGGTTTTTGGACAAAATGGAAGGTTTCTAAGGGCATTCTCTGATATTAGTGGCATCAGTAATACTAGTAATAATCAAGAAAATGCCTTTCAGAAAACCCCCATATTTGTGGCCGAAACTAACAAAAATACCCCACACCAAAAATTTATTCAACAAGTATTCGATATCGACATTTCGACATCCCTAGCTGAGATGGTAATTTACAGATTTTTAAATTTTTTTATTACAAATGGCTTTGGATAGCAAGCAATTGAAATTAATTGAATTATTTTAAATATGTAAAATTTTTAAATCGCTTTATTCTCGCGAATTAAGCATATTTTAGCAAAATGGTAAAAATACGTATATACTATTTTACAACGAGGAATACGAAAAAATAATTCGATTCCATTAAAATCCCAGTGGGCGATTTTCATAGAATCACCAATAGATATCTTTCGATTATTCTGAGTTATGACAGTCTTGAAGTAAGTGAACGATATATTATACAATATTTAGACCTATTCTCACTTTCGAACTCTATAAATCGGAATAGGTAAAGTTTTGAGTGACAAGAAACGATTTAAAACATTCGGTTAAAACATTTTTCTAACAAGATAGTCGAATGAAGATGAATGAATATTTTGAAATGCAGACCAGAATGACATCTCTACTGATTATAACCCCGTTTTTATACTCTTGGAGAGGATATATTAAAATTGTCCGGATGTTTGTAACGCATAAAAGAAGGCGTCTCCGACCACCTAAAGTATATACATTTATTCTTGATCAGCGTGATGAGCTTAGTTGATATAGCCATGTCCGTCTGTTTCTATGCTGTCTTCTCCGTCAGTTTTAAAGCAAACTTAACCAAACTTTGCACGAAGTCTTTTTATTCATTAATTGGGACCGGCCGGATCGGACGACTATAGCATACAGCTGCCATAGGAACGATCGGTTGAAAAAGTAGTTCTAGTGAGTAAAACTTTTTTGTTTTCCACTCAAACGTCTCCAAACCTTGTATCAGAGATTAAAACCGAAAAGAATAACGGTTTGGGTTACGGTTACTGTTTTGGCCGATCGCTTTTTCCGGTTACGGTTATATTACGGTTGTGAGATATGGGTTACGGTTAGGGTTACGGTTATTAGCCTTATTCTGTTTCGGGTTTCGATTACGGTTACGGTTATTAGTATAAAATATTACTTTGACAAATCTTGCCCCATTTGGAATCTCATTTATTCAGTAAATGTACTTAGTTCAAATTTCTTATACAGAATTTTCACCATTATTTTCGCCTGTTTTAAAGTTTAACATTATAAGTTTTAACTAAAATATTAGAAACTACTTCATTCGCAAAAGTATCGAGTTAAGTTTAACTAATTAGATAAATATACATTGGTCAACGAATATACTATTTTTCACAAAGTGATTGTTTTAGTGACCTTTTTGATTATAAATCGTAGAACTTTTAGGCAGGCTCTAGGTCTTTAAGTTATGATTTTGTCCATAACTTTTCTAAAACAAGACTATTTTTCGCTATGTACCTTCATGTAACCAATGGTTATCATCGGAAATGACATCTTAATCGATATTGTAATTACATCTAAATATCATAATAGCATTTAGAGTTTGACTGTCCAGGCGAGTCCTGCGTGGCGTCATTATAAATTTTACTCCTGAAAACAAACACTCAATACTTACTTATGTGGGCGGTTCTGCTAACACAACTTTTGATAACTCAAAAAGATCTACCTCGCGTAGCAATCTTGTTTGTTTTAGAAACATATTAAATGAAGAAGTGAGATTGTTCATTAGAACTGTTTAATTTTCAGATTTTCTTTGCACGTGATACCCGTAATCAAAGATCATATACGCGTATAGTGCACTGCAAATTTTCGTCAAACTTGAATTGGGGCTTATTTCCCAGATAATTCAATCGAATTAATGTTGTCCATTATTCGAGTGTGCAAGTGCGAGTGTGTGTGTAATCTTTCTAACAATCAAATATGTTCAATTTCGAAAGTTGTTGCCTGTTGCCTGGTCACACTACATTGTCGGAGCGGCTCTGGAAATTATCAAACAATTTCCGCTCCGACAAAATTTCCAGCATCTGAGTACCTAGCTTCTATGCTACATAACTGTTTAGCACCAATGTATATAAGATACTTTCCAGGCACTTCCTAGTTATGCCAGCCCATTAGCAACAGTACGGCGCATAATAAATAAGCAGCCAAATTTAGTGAATAAACTCATATGTATGTAAAATGTTCATTGTACTAGTTGAGGAAAAACCGAAATTAACCCTATATTTGTTTCGGTTACGGTACTGATAACCGGTTTTGTAAATAAAGGTTATACGGTTACGGTTATAAGAAAAAAACATTTTTTTCGGTTTACGGTTTTTATTTATTTTTTTTTTTTTTTTTTTTTTTTTTTTTACCAATAAAACTCCCAAACATACCCCAGTTCTCCCCATACGCACTAACCCTTTTTTTTTTTTTTTTTTTTTTTTTTTTTTTTTAGAAACGAAAAAAAACAAAAAAAAAAAAAAAAACAAAAATAAAAAATGATAAAAAAAAAAAAAAAAAAAATTTTTTTTTCTGAAACACCAACAACCCCAAGGGTTTTTAACTTTTTTTTTATAAAAAAATTCCTTTCCTTATAAAAACCCCACCAAAAACCTTTTTTAAAAAAAAAACCATTATTAAAAACATTTTTTAGTTTGTTTTTTTAACCATTTTGTATTCAACTTTTGCCATATTTAACATTTGATTTAGCCACTTTCGGGTTTTAACAGTGGACAACAGTAAACAGTCAAGCATTTGTATGGCTAGCGACATCCAAATAAACCGTTCTTGTGATTTAGTTGTTCCGAAAAACCATTTAAAGGCAGCGTACGAATGTAGCGCTACAGGTGGCACGTTGTAAATGTGCAAACTTTTACAATGAATAGGGCTAAGTTCACACAGGCAAGTAAATAGTAGATAAAAAGATTTGTAAGAATTAGCGAACTTTTCGGTCATATTTGATCAAATTATTTGCGAAGGAACCATATTAATAGTATTAAATCCGGCAATATCTAAAATCTAGTATGTGCCTGTGTGGATAGTTTATAGATTTAAGTATTTTTTGTTTCTTTCATTTTTGGTTTTCCTCATTTTGCCAGATATGTTTTTCTTTAAGAATAAGTTCATCCGATTTCGATCGACGCATATGACGAGTTATGGGTTTTTACTACAGTTATGTTTCAAATTAGAGGTCGATATGTAACTTTGTCCCTTAAAAAATATATATTTAAATAAGTACTACACTCATTTTCTTTCTCTTTCGTTTCAGGTATATCCGGAAAAATATTGCCAACTGGTTGAACAGGAAAATGGAATACAAATTTTAAATGAGCTGATCGAGCACGAAAGTCCTTATTGTGAGATTAAGCGCATTGCGCGCCTGGTCATCGAACAGTGTGACTCGGGTGCTGAGCGCATGGTCGAGGGTTGAAGCAACAAAAATCTAAGTTAAATTATAATTCAAGTTTGTTGTAATGTTCAATATTTTCCCCCGCCCTCTTCCACATTTTTTCCGTTTGTTTCTAAGGCCAGTGCAAGTGTTATATAATTGTTCAAGAGATTCTTTTCCCAATTTTATGTTTAAAAGAGAAGAAAACAAAAAGCAGAGTAACGCTAAATGCAAAATTTACAAAAATATATATTTAATATTACATTTAACTAGATTCTATAAATATATATACATATGTAAATGTAAGACCTTCCGAAATGTAAATATTGTTAAAAGAAAGAATGAAAATGAAAAATGGCAAGCAGAGCAGTAAAAAAAGATTAAAGAGATCCTTAAAACGTAACCCTCCACAAAATACAACTGAAGTTTCGTGTATCTGTTCCTAGTGTTTCGCCCCAATTGTAGATTAAGCTCCAAATGTCTGCTTTGTGTTCAGTTTGAGTTGAATTTTTTTTTTTGATTATGTTGTGCATGTCTGAGAGATGATTTGTTCTGTTTGTTCTTTAGACCATAGAGTATATACTTTAGGCTAAGGTAATTGTAAATATTTGCTTGTAACAATTTGGATTAGAATTTGTTTTGCTTTGCATATAAAAATAATAATATTTATTATTATAGAGACATTATATGATAAACCTCTGATTGGATCGTAAACCAGATTATGCCAGTGTCTTACACTAAATGTTTTTTAACCACCTCCCTTTCTTATAGCAAGCCTGCGGAGGCAGTTTAATAAGTCAGTGACTTTTTGAAGTTTCTAGGGAAGGTCACTTTTGGATTAAATGGTGAAAAATTGGTAAAAGTAAGCTAAAAGGACTTATCAAACTGCCCTCGTAGCTACATCGGCCGTTTACATTTCTAAATAAAGCTAAAGCTATGTCTGTTTGTATGTCTAGAGCAAAAATTGCGGTAGTCGGTGCAAGGTTGCGTCATGGGGTGGGAAGTGGAATGCTCACAATGAGAAAAGCGCATGAGCATTACTTACTTGATGGACACAACCCCCCAACTATAGACCACAAACAAGAAACCCTGCCTAGCAACCCCTTTTGCTCTCATGGACTCTCTTTCAATTGCCTCTCCTTGTTGATAATGATGATGGGGGTCCTTCTCTTTTGTCAGTTGTCATTTTGCCGCCCGGTCGAAACGTTTGTTTGTTGTTGCGTGGGTGTTTTTGGTTTTTAAAGATTTTAATAAAGGTAAACACAGGCAAGACAAGTGTAAAGTGTAATTAACAGGCGGTACAAGGGTTATTTCCCTTACTCACACCCCCCTAAAACGCCGGTAATGCCAAAGCAGGCAACCTGCTACCCTCGCTTAACGGTATTTTGTTAACTTAAATATTTAATTCCTTGTGAAAAAAATGCAAAACAAGTTTTTTAAATGGATTCTGCGCAAAACATATAATAAAAATAACATCAACAAGAAAATGACACGTTTCATCTTTTGGGTAGTTTCTCCTTCCCTTGTGAACTTAACAGGAAATTGCTTTTGAGATCAATAACCTCCTTATCAACATCAGTTAACACAACAAAAGGTTGCCATAGTTGCAACATAACAAAACAACAATAAAAAATAAAATTGTATTCCGAGCATGAAATAGACTAAGGTATTGATTACCGCTTTTATTAGCCTATGATTAATCGGAAACTTCTTTCTGGCCCCGCGTAATGTCTGGCAACAATTCCAAAAATGTCAAATTGCAGCAAATGAAATTTACAGGGCAAACATAAATATTTAAATA
>JAEIFU010003424.1:0-28751 GCA_018904235.1 Lordiphosa stackelbergi | reverse complement strand
CACTTACTTCGCTTTCATTTTTCAAACCAACCAAACCAAATGCAAGTTGTTCACCGCCTAAAGGGGAGAGGAAGTGGGGGCAAAGGGTGTGGCCAGGCCCCATAAGTAAATTAACCAATTTAACTGTATGTGCGTGCGAGTGTGTGTGTGTTTGTGTATGTGCTTATTTCAACCACCCAAAACAAACTCTCTGCATATCTAGAAAATACTCGAATGCGCGGGGGGCAGAAGTTGGAGGAGTTTAGCTTTTTTGGACTGCTTCCGATTTTTCTTCAAGTTCAATGAACTTTTCTTGTGCTGCGCCAAAAAAAGAACTTTTCGAAGGGTGTGCGGGTGGCGGCAAGTGAGGTACCAAGAGCGAGAGGCAAAGGGAAAATTTCTCTGCCAGGGGCAAGAAGTCCATCCAACAGCATAGCCAGTGAGCCAGTCGATGCTTTTGATGGTGTCGATTGGCGATGCCGATGGTCTGTTAGTTTGTTGACGGTTTCATGGGGTTCTTGAACTTTCCCTCTGGCAAAGATTTTGACGCAAGAATATCCACAAACAAAAATACTTCTTTGGTGGGAGATTATGTTTCGTTTAAATTTTGACCGCTTTTCATGGAAGTGCATTTAATTTTCCACTTTTGTTTTAAAGGAGGGAGATTGATTTGTGTTTTCCTGTTTTAGGTGAAGTTGTTGAATTGTTTAGTAAATAAAACTTGTATGCTTTTGACGATGAGAGTTGGAGCGACACATATTTGCATGTCTTAGGTAGGATTTGTTTCAGAAATCGTATATTCAAATTTAATGGCTAAAAAAGTAAGCATTTAACTAACTGTCAGACAGAAATCTCTAGTGATTTGGGCTTGGGCTTAAACTCGCGACTTCATCAACATGACAGATTTTCGAGTTATTTATTTTTTTAATTTGGAAACAGCTTCCGCACCAACTCAAACCCATTAGGAACGCAACACTTTTTAAAACTAACCTCATCGCCTATTATAAAAGTCTTAACGTTTAAATAATTAAATATCATTTATGTCAATCGTATCGTAATATCGCATTGTAAACTTAGTTTTAATTTATATCAACCCTATTAGTTATTAAGCTAGGATAAATTATATTTTTTACCAACCTCCCCTAATAACATATTGTGACCAATACTTTAATTATCAAGACAAGCTCTTGTTGTATTGGGGAAAAATAATAAACAAACAAACAAACAAATTTTAAATCTAATTTCAGATAGATAATTGCAAATAAAATATCCTAATTTTTCCCTTATATCCTTACTATTTTATTCAATTTTCTCTCTCTAAGCTCTATAAACTTACTACGTGTCCAGAAATAGCAATAGTTAATTAAGGGTATTATAATTTTGTCCAGAAGTTTGCAACGCATAGAAGGAATCATCTCCGACCACATAAAGTATATATATTCTTGATCAGCATGACGAGCTGAGTCGATTACGCTTTGTCCGTCCGTCTGTCCGTCTGTTTGTTTCTACGCAAACTAGTCCCTCAGTTTTGGAGCTATCGAGCTGAAACTTTGCACAGAGTCTTATTTTTACTGCACACTGCTAGTATGTCGAAACCGACCGGATCGGACGACTATATCTTATAGCTGCCATAGGAACTATCGGTTGAAAAGTGGGTCTTTGTGAGAAATACTTTTTTGTTTTTAATGTTAACGTGTCTCACTTCAGCGATTATTAATATTATACGCTTTTACACAGATTTGAAAGTTTATGTGAAAATCGGATGACTATATCTTATAGCTGTCATAGGAACTATCGGTCAGAAAGTGGGTTTTATTTAAAAAAAAATGTTTGTTTTAATGCTGGCGTTCTTGAACTCTAATGTATTAAAACATTTGCAAGGGTATAAAAACTTCGGCAAAGACGAAGTTAGCTTGGCCTTCTCGTTTAGTACTAAGGTCTATTGTAAATTTTAACTATATTTTAGTTCCATAGTCGCGTGTCCAAAGGTTTGATATGGGTCGTCTCGTAAAGCTATGCTTACAAAAAAATCTCAAAATTCCCCCTAAAAATCTGAAATTCTGCTATAAAATCCGATCCAAGACGATCAACCCTTAAGAGAACTGTGTTTCGAATTTATACCCTGTTCTCATTAAAAATGGGAAAAAGGGGATCATGAAGTTGTGCAAATGTATGTAACAGCCAAAAGGAAGCACTTCCGACCCCATAAACTATATATATTATTGATCAGCATCAACAGTCGAGTCGATTTAGCCATGTCCGTCTGTCCGTCTGTCTGTCTGTATGAACGCGTGGATCTCAGAGACTGTAACAGATAGAGCCACAATTTTTGGCATGTATGTAGGTGTATACTGTACCCACATCGAGTTTGTTTCAGATTTGGAAAATACCCCCACCTCCATCTTTTAGCAGCGAAAAACTGTCTCTCTCTCTGTATGAACGCGTTGATCTCAGAGACTATTAGAGGTAGAGGCACAAATTTGTGCATGTATGTAGGTGTATACTGTACCCAGATCAAGTTTGCTTCAGATTTGTTAAATTCCTCCTCCTCCTTCTTCTAACAGCGAAAACTGTCAGACCTACAATTTTTAAGCTTGAACCTAGTGACTTAATATATCTTCAGTAAGGCCCAATATCTGTCTATTCTGTATACCACTATAAGATCCCAGCAAAAACACCGAAGATATGCAGGTGCGCCTCCCCATTTATTCAAATAAATTTTAGTATAAAAGGAGTTCAAAGCTATAGGAACCACATTACTTGGAACAGGGTATTTTGCAGTCGGGGCACTCGACCGCAACTCTCTTACTTGTTTTGGCTTAAACTTTATACTAGGGTCTTAAAAGTTTTCTATTATCTATTAAAAATAATTTTTTTATCGAAGACAGTTGTCGAAACTTAAAAAGCGAGTATTTCGAAACCACTTTTCGGAAATGGAAACAAAATTATAAAGACTAACTCTTTACCGATTTTTAAATGTTTTTTAAATCGGTCAATAAATTACGGAGTAAGGACCAGTAAAGGGGGATAAAAATCGATTTTCAAATTTTTTACTTTGCAACCCCATAATTATGTACGTTTTTTTTTCAATGATTCCAAATATCCTACTTCAGAAGGCCAAGCTAACTTCGTCTTTGTCGAAGTTTTTATACCCTTGCAAATGTTTTGATACATCAGAGTTTAAGAACGCCAGCATTAAAACAAACTATTTTTCTAAATAAAAAACCCACTTTTCAACCGATAGTTCCTATGACAGCTATGGAATATAGTCATCTGATTTTGACCAAAACTTTCAAATCTTTGTAAAAGCGCATAATATTAATAATTGCTGAAGTGAGACACGTTAACATTAAAAACAAAAAAGTTTTTCTCATTAAAACCCTCTTTTCGACCGATAGTTCCTATGGCAGCTAAAAGATATAGTCATCCGATCCGGTCGGTTCCGACATATTAGCAGTGTGCAGTAAAAAGAAGACTCTGTGCAAAGTTTCAGCTCGATAGCTTTAAAAGTGAGAGACTAGTTTGCGTAGAAACAGACAGACGTACAGACGGACAGACAGACGGACGGACAAAGATCAATCGACTCAGCTCGTCACCCTGATCAAGAATATACATAGTTTGTAGGGTCGGAAATGAATATTTCTATGCGTTGCAAACTTCTGGGCAAAATTATAATACCCTTTGCAAGGGTACAAAAAGACAGTTTTGCAAATTTAAGCTCAAATTACTAAAAATCTCGATGTGATGGACCATTTCTGAAAACAGATTCGTGTCCAGCAAACGAAAATCATCTAGGATCACCACCAACCCTGCAATATATTAAAAAGTCGAATTTTGATGCCTTGTGTAGTTATTGTGTAATATAATTTTTTGTCAACCTTTAGGAAGAAAGAAAGTTGTTCTAATTTATGAAAAAAATGGTTGATTTTGGCACATCAGTTAGCGTTTTATATAGCGAATCTTTCATTGTGATGGCTTTCGAATCTCTTTTTGGATTGGATTTTTTATTTACACGGATAATTAGCTGGCCATCTGATCTGAAGATATTTCTATGCAACTTGTTAAGAATCCCTCCTTTTATTTGAAAACGCTAAGAGTTTTTCTAATTCTGTTTTTTACTGTGTTACGAACAGATTAAAGTTAACAACAAAATTTTGCTGCTTCGATACGAGGGCTGTTCAAAAAGTTCTTGGACGTCAAAGTGGGGAGTCCAAAAAAAAGTTTAGTGCTGGCGGCCACGATTTCTCGTCTCCAGGTTGTATGAAAGGAAAACTAAAAACGGGATTATCAGTATAGCTGATATTCTTTTTTTGACAAAATGGCGGCCATTGAAAAATTACACATCAATTTTGGGCCCTGTTTTTGTAGTTTAGTAAATAGTAAAATTTTTTTAAAATTATGATTGAGGTTCAGACAAAAATGGGGACCATTATGCGTCAATTTCACTTTGATTCATTAAAATCGGTTCAGTGTAACTGGAGATACCGCCAGTTCGAAAAACGTGGTTTCGATATAAATGCGTTTAAAGTTTGAAGTAATTTAAAAACGAGAAAGGCAAAGCTAACTTCGTCTGCACCGAAGTTTTGATACACTTGAAATAGCTTGTCTCAACGGTTAGCGACTTCGACCAAACTTCGCAGATCAGCTTAAAAACATTACATATTACCCATGACCGTGTTTAAGAGCAGTAATATTGAGAACAAACCAGTTTTTCTTACTAAAATCCATTTTCCGAACGAACATTTGTATGGCAGCTACAAGAAGTAGTCATCCGATCCGGTCGGTTCCGACATATTAGCAGCGTGCAGTAAAAAGAAGACTCTGTGCAAAGTTTCAGCTCGATAGCTCCAAAACTGAGGGACTAGTTCGCGTAGAAACAGACAGACGGACAGGCGGACGGACAAAGCTTAATCGACTCAGCTCGTCATGCTGATCAAGAATATATATACTTTATGTGGTCGGAGATGATTCCTTCTATGCGTTGCACACTTCTGGGCAAAATTATAATACACTTTTCAAGTGTATAATGACTTGTTCTAGCGAGGACATTGTTAGACAAAAAGCCTATATTTTCTAAAGTACTTCGAATTTAAAAATCCTTTTAGGGCGATATTTTCAAATATACACGCTATAAAAAATGGGGAAAACTCGGGATCGAACTCGTTACTTTTCGCACCGATCACAAATTAGAGCGCCTCTTATTGCACAACAATACGGCATACGCTTGTTGGCTAGTGTCTTGAATGAAGTTGAATTGTGCTAATTTTTTTTAGAAAGATTCTTTCCAATTTTATTCCCTGAGTGGATTTTTTTCTGTGTGTCTTTTTTAGAAAAATAAAAATATATTAAAATAGAAAACTTGAAGTGTTTATGCTAAGGTCTACTTTACTTTAAAATCAAAGGTAAATTTCTACCTAGACAGGAAAGGGGCGTAAGTAAAATCTGCCCTTTCTTGTTTTTATAATTTTAGTTTTTTTTCCAGAATTAAAATGTTTGTTAAGCCGGCTCAATGTCAAAAAAATATATTTTATATTTCTTGTTCTAAGATAAATTTTTAAAATTCCAAAAATCTTTTTCAGTTTATTAGAATAATTTTATAAGTACCACTGTATAATAAGGCGTATTTTTAAAACTCATTGAACTTTTTTTTAAAGTCGATGCGCTAGAGAATTTATTTCTTTGAAATATTGGTGCACGAGTTTGTCACTTGTGGTTTAGATTCTAGTTTTTGCTAATAATTAATTCAACAACAACAGAGTTGAAGATCTAAAATAATTTTGCGCTATGATTTTATTAAAATACTGAATGGCTTTTTAGACTGTTTAGTAGAACGGCAGATAAAATTAATATTTTCCAAGTTTAAGGACGCTAGAATATGAAATGCAATAATTTTTCTCACAACATATAATTTTTTACCGACCGCGTCTATGTCAGCTGATATAGTCAACCGATTTTAACCAATTAAAACTAAATTAATTAAAAATTTTAAGACATTAATATTAAAAACAAAAACTTCTTCGGTTTTTTCTTTTTAGAGATTGTCCCTCTGACAGCAGCTCGTTGTGACCTAACAGCTTTTTTTGAAAGGCTTTGTGCACAGTTTGATTGAAATAGCATTAAAACTGACTGGGGAGATGGAATACTGTCATATCAACTCAACTTGCCGTGCTGAACCAGACTTCTGATCAAGAGTTTATATACTTTGTGGGATCAGAGATGATTGATTTACTGCGATACAAATATTAGAACAATTTGAGATTACACAGGATAATTGAGACTGTTCAAATTTTCATTTTGAAGGATCCTGAAAAATTGATAATAATGCAATCATTATTTCGTACTTTTAGGTACACAAACTACGGCACAGAGGACAGGACTTTCCCAATGTTTTGATAAAGAACCCCATCTCACACTTACAACTTATTTACTTTATAACAAATCTTTATCAATTAACTTGCCATATAATTATCCTCATTCTCTCTTATAATCAAAAATTAATTGAGCCACAAAAATAAAGTCATCAGATTAAAGCAACTATCCCATCATTCATATACCATATGTAAGCGTGTAAAACAATATATGGGTCAAGCTAAGCCTTGTCACAGAAATCAGAAATTGTACAACAACCACCATGATAATGCTGATTATGCATTTCCACCCTCCAATAGAAGCTCCCCAAAAACCAAACCTCGAACATGACATCATGGAATACATGTGAATGCCTCCTCCAACTGGAAACAGTTGCATTAGTTATAAAATTAAATTAGATACAGAAAAACATAAAACGAAAGCAAAAGCGAAAAGCACAGCTGAAAAATAAGCCCCAGGCTTTTTGGGGTTGTCTGCCGATTGCTTGCGTCGTCAACCGTTGAGGTTGAGGAGGTCTTTGAACTCTTCAATAAAATGTTGTACTGAAAATGGGTCACGACTCAAAGTTCTATTAAACTCAACTGAAAATTTCCCCAAATTGTATATGTATTTGGTGGTGAGTGTTTCTAAGGGAACTACGCAGTGTTGTTTTGCTCTTTGAAACAATTTTAATTGTATTGCGTAGTCGCCTTTGGAGTTTGCGCAGCACGAACAGCTGATATTTTGGGGTTTATTCAGTTGAGTGTGGATAGGGAAAATGGCAATGGCAAATGGTCCTATTAAGTGATAAGATTCTAATGAGGCAGATTAGAAATTGAAATTCTTAATTCGGATGTTTATTTATTTATTTGGATTTGGCGCAGTTCAAATATTTATAAGTAATGCGCCAGTCACAACATTTTCTTGATTTTCAAAGAAAAAATGATAAAAACTGGTTAATTTAAAATCTAACTTAATCTAACTTCTAAACTAAAAAATTATCTACAATTAAGTTAAATTTATAAAGAACCTTCCTTCTCTCGCTCGGGCCATGCTCAACGCTCTTAAACCACAATATTTCCCCTGCTCTCAAACACCTACAAAATTATCCCCCTCAAAAGCACTCAAACATTTTTCTTGCTCTCAAACCGAAATTTCCCTTGAAAATTCCAACTCAAATCTTATAAAACACTCAACGTAAATTTCCCTCAAACCAATTGGACTTGATGGGAATGACATAACCGGCTGGGCTTGTATGAGTATGTGTGTATGTTTGTTTGTTGGAACACAAGTGCTCTAGAGACAGAGCCCTGGGCCAGTGACCTCTTGAAGTAACGGTATCCATAGTATTAGATAAGTTCATGCTCAGTTCATGTTCAGTCCATGACTACATTCCCGTTTTTATTTTTTCTGGTTTTCTGGTTTTCTCATTTCCATTTATTTCGTCAAATAATTTTTTTTTGGGGGCGTCAACACAAAATTTGGTTGTTCCCGTTGATGTTGATCGCTTTGAGGGAGCTTTCTTCTTGTATGTTTCTATTTTTGGAAGAAAGGTGGATACTTAAGCGTTGTTGTGATTAGGCTTAGTTATGTGGGATCCATTTATCTTGGTTGAAGTGGTAATTTATGGTTGATTTGCTTAAAGTTCACTTAAATTTGTACTTAGTTGAAGGGTCCGAAAGGCCAAGTGAGTGTCTGTTTGAGAACTGAGTAGAAGATGACTTACAGAGTTAGAGGAATAATTCGACTGAACTATTGAACTAAGAACTAAACGAACAATTATTTCAACAACGAAAAAAACTACTGAATATAAGTACAGGCCTTGTGCACGAGGTCTGGAGCTAACCTAACCGATGGGATGCCATCAAAGCTCAACAACTTTATCAATAAATGATTAATCCCTTGATTGAAAAGTTCATTTCGATTGAATTTAATTTGATTCGATTTGTTGCTAAATATAAATTGTTAAACTAGAGGCATCAGGTAGCAACACCTTATACCTAGTTTTTTAGATCACCTCACCCACCGCGTTGCCAATTTATACTAAAAGCACACAGATAAAACAACTGTTGCTGGTTGGAAAAAAATGAGAGCTAACGTTTTGAAAAATTCATTACAATTGTTATACTGAATTTTCGGCTCCAATGGACAAGTGATTAGTACCCCATTCCGCCAAAAGAGGCCAAACTTAGAATCTTAATTGGAAACGCACAGGTCAAAATTTTCTAAGATTTCAAATTAACTGAGATACTGACTAATAAAATGTGTGAACCGAACCCCGGACAACCAGTTCGATTAGGGTTTTTGGGTCCATCGAACTGGTCCCAGAGTCAAACCTTCTAAATTGTTAATTTGGAATTTTGTAATTTGGCATGGAAGAAGTTTATTACTTTAGTCGTTTTTTTTTCATCTTATAAAAGTATCACAATATCAGAATTTCACTATCATTTCAAAATCAACTTCGAGAAGGAAATAAACCAAAAGAAAAGTTGTTAAATAACAAAACAAATCCTTATAAAGGGTGATCCATTAAGAAGTTTTTATATCCTATTAAAATTGTCCGGATGTTTGTAACGCATAGAAGGAAGCATCTCCGACCACATAAAGTATATATATTCTTGATCAGCATAATGAGCAGAGATGATAAAGCCAGGTCCGTCCTTCTGTTTTTATGCTATCTCTCCGTCATTTTTAAAGCTATCTTAACCAAACTTTAAACGGAGTCTTTTGGTACAAATACGCAGCACATTTGCCGGAACCGGAACCGGCCGGATCGGATGACTATAGCATACAGCTGCCATTGAAACGATCGCTCGAAAAACTAGTTTTAGTGAGAAAAACATTTTGTTTTCAATGCTATCGCTTCCAAACCTCGTATTTATAAGTTTTCTATTCTTCTACATAATTCCACCAAGATTTATGAAAATCGGACAACTATATAGCTGCCATACAAAAGGTATGTCTTAAAAAAGTCTTAGTATAAAAATTTTTTTGTTTTCAATGATATCGCTCCCAAACTAGTTACTGATCAATATTATATGCTATCACACAATTCTGCCGAGTTTGATCCAAATCGGATGACTATAGCATATAGCTGTCATAGAAACGATCGGTCGATAATTAGTTCTAGTAAGAAACGCTGTTTTGGTAGCGTCTTTTTACTTTCCAGTTTTGAATATTATCTGTTTTAACGCGAGTTTGATAAAAATCGGATAAATATATCGAATATAACAAACTGTCAGGCATATATAATGCTCCAATGGTATATAAACTTCGGTCGAGCAGAAGTTAGATTCCCGTCTGTCTGGGCTGACTGGCTTCATTTTTATAGAAATACGAAATGATTCCAGCAGCCCATAAACCACACCAAACTGTGCATTTTTGTGGAAGTAACGGAAGTTCGGCCACAAAAATGGGGGTTTTCTGAAGGCCTTCTCTTGGATATAACTATATTATGATGCCACTAATATCAAGAGAATGCCCATAAGAAACCTTCCATTTTGTCCAAAAACCAAGAAAAGTATTCATAAAAAATATCGTCAAAATGTATTCAATATCGATATTTCGACAACCCTATTAAGCCAGAAATGTGCATCCTCGCTGAACACAATTTTGTGCGAAAACAGCGGATCTTCATTGATTCATTTTGCAGATAGAAGTTTGTTGCGGAGTGAGTCTTTCCATGATGATTTGTCAAAACAATCTTTAACAAGAACAAGATGACAGAATGTCATCATGTCATGATAAACAAAATATCTCTTAATTAATTACTCCTTATTTACATACGTATATTCCAGACCAGTCACTTTTGTAAGACGAAGAGAACGTTTGAATAATAAATGTAGCAACTGAGGTCGGCTATTGATGAACGTTTATAATAGTTTCGTCTGACTTGTTCTATTTTCAAAAAATGTCTAAACGATTTACGAAACGAGCTTTAAACCAAATCCTTTGGTTCGATAAATTAAGGAACCAGTCCGAGAACCGAACCATAGTCTTACCAACGGGTTTGAACCCCGGTCCAAACCTACTTTAGATTCGTTAACGAGTCCATCTTAGAAATTGGTCCATTGGGAAAAAATTATGTAGATCAGCGCTTCTTTAACAAATCCGACGCAGAAGATTTTGATTTGGTCCCTATTTCAAAAGAATGAAATTATTTGAGTACTTGCCGTCACGTGCCATATCGATTTTATTGGTACAGCAATCGCTCCCTGAATAAATTAGATTTTATGGTTTTGCACATAGAGATGGGATGCATTATCTTCGGAGAACAGTGGTGTTTTACACATGCCAACGGGTACAGCAACAGCACTGATTAACATGTCTACTGTCAAACGTGACGACTGGATATGTAAGGGTGTCCGAAATATTCCAGCGTGAGGCCCAAAAACAAATTCGTTAAGAAATTTCTGAACTCGCCTAAAGGGAGAACTGAGACTTAAACTTATAGCCATAAACACAGTGTCATAAACTGATGCCAAAGAACCAATAACACTATGCAACAATTTTTTGATCCCGGCTTCTAAATAGTTGATCCTTATGTAAAATTTTACGCTGAATTCAAATCTGCTCTCAGAATTCAAAGTAGAACGGTTCTTGAGATATAGCTAAATGTTCATTTAGTGTTTTGAAAAAAGGTGGGTCACAAAATGCCATTTTCTCTGGTTTTAGTCAACCGATATGTATAAACTGGAACAAAAATTAAAGATAATAAAATTATTTCTTAAAAAAAGGACAATTGTTTAAAATCCAATCATAAATGACGAAGTTATGGCACTTCAAAGTTGATTTGAAAATTTTTTGATGATTTTTCAATTTTTGGTTGCCTTATTATTTTTCAATCTTACCATAAAAATTGCTAGGTCTCAGATATTGACAGGATTGGGGAATCTCTTACGAACATTTTTTGCCCTTGGTCATCAAAATCGGATGAAAAATAAACGCTACATTCACAATTAAGTAAACATACCTCTTTTTGAGAGTATTATTAATTGTTATTTTGCATGCTCTCCGACCCGTAACTCTGCGCTTTTTGTTTAATAAGTCACATAGGAGTATCTAAACAAAACAAAGTCACATCAGAGAGGAATTTAAGATACTGCCATTTAAAAAATTCCTCTCTGACATTGATATGTAACTAAAATATCGAGTTTTTACTAGTTTTTTCAGTATAAAAATCACATCTTAGCAAGCCAAATAAGAATAAACGTTGAGCATTAGGAGTTTTTATTGCAGTTCAAGGTTGGATAAAAGTACTCAAATGATGTAGACCGCTTTTGTTTTTGTGCAGACTGTGTGTTTCTCGCAACAAGAACCAGCAATAGTCTCCCATCATTGCCGGATCCCACTTGCCTTGGTAGCGAAACTCCATCTGCTGCATTTGCTGATGGAAGCGTTCGCCATGCTCGTCGCTTTCGTCGCCTAGGTTGTCCGGGAAAAAATCCAAATGGGAGTGCAAAAAGTGAATTTTTAAGGACATATTTACACCTTTAAAAAATAAAAAAAATAAAATTGGTAAATATAAAAACTCGATGAAAAACAGACTGAGATTATACCAATTTTTTGTAGTTTTCCAATAAATCATCAACAATTTCTTTGTAATCCTCACTTATTTTGTTTCCGAGAAAACTAGACACTACTGCGCAAAATGATTCCCATGCTTTTGCCTCGTCTGCTGATAATGCCGAGTAAAATTCTATGTCGCTCATTAGCTTTTTGATTTGCGGACCCACAAATACGCCTTCTTTGATTTTGGCGTCAGAAAGTTGTGGGAATCGTCGTTTTAAAAATGCCGCACAATTTTCCTTTTTATGGAGAGCTTTAACGAAGTTCTTGAAGAGACCAAGCTTAATATGCAACGGAGGGAGAATAATTTTGTCCTTTTGAACTAGGGGCGGAAATTTTACGTTATCTTCTCCGACTACAAAATTGGCCCTTCCATCCCAGTCTTAACGCAAGTAATGTTCACTGCGATCTCGGCTGTCCCATCTGCACAAAAAACATATATTAACATATAAAACATATATTAATAATACTCTCAAGAAGAGGTATGTTTACTTAATTGTGAATGTAGCGTTTATTTTTAATCCGATTTTGATGACCAAGGGCAAAAAATGTTTGTAAGAGATTCCCCAATCCTGTCAATATCTGAGACCTGAGCAATTTTTATGGTAAGATGGAAAGAAACTTAATGAAAGGCAGCAAAAAAATTGAAAAATCATAAAAAAATTTCAAAAATCCAAATTTGAAGTGCCATAACTTCGTCATTTATTTATTTTAAACAACTGTTGTTTTTTTAAGAAATAATTTTATTATCTTTACAGATAATAGTTTATACATATCGGTTGACTAAACCCAGAGAAAATGGCATTTTAGTAAACCCACCTTTTATCAAAACACTAAAATTAAAAATTTAGCATTAGAATCAATTGCTAAAAGTGCCGGATACAAAAACTTTTAAAATTTTGTGACATAGTGTAATGTACTACATAACTATTTTACCATTATTGGTATCAGCGGTTGGTTTTATTTAAGATACTCCTGACAGCAGCAGGCAATAAGTCCCCAATGAAATAATTCCCCAAACGATAAAATGAAATAAGGCCCCAAATTTGGGGTGTTATTTCATATGAAATAATACCCCAATACAAATTATGAAATAAGGCCCCAAAAAATGAAAAAGGCCCCAATTTTGGGGTGTTATTTCATATGAAATAATACCCCAATTTTAAAAATGAAATAGCACCCCAATTTTTGTAAATGTTTTAAAATTTTGATTTGTAGTAAGAAATAGTGAATAGCGCGATTGTTTTGTATCAAATTTTTACATACATTTTTTAAAATAAAATAATGAAAATTTGATACAAAATTATCGCGCGACTTTTTTGTTTCAAATTTTCTCCTGCGACGCTAAGATTGATACATTTTTTAAATTATAAGTTAGATTTAAGCTTGTATAACATTTTCTGTTCTTTTACGTAAATCAAACTTTCATGTTACGCAGAGTCCAACAATTTTTTTGCACTACGTAATTTTAGATTTTATTTTTATGTCTACTTTGCACAATGCAAATCACTAAATTGATCAACATACTCTAAAGCTTATCACTGAATTATTTTTAAAACGCTATTTCTCACACCTGTACAAAACTTCTGCGCATCAAATCAAATTGTCTAAGAACACCTGCAGATAAGAAAATTAAGCGTTATTAAAGTTCTTGGATTTTTTCATACTTTATCAAAAATAAGAAAATTTATTAAAATCCCAAAAAATCATATTAAAAATTGGCGTCTTATTTCTTGATAAAAATGGAAAGAGGCCCCAAAAATTTGTTTTGCAGTCTTATTTCATATCTTGTTTTGGGGACTTATTTCATTATGAAATTTTATTTTGGAAATAATGCCCCAAAAATATTCCAAATTTCAGAAAAAATCGTTGTTTTTGTTTTCCATATAAATTTTTATGGCCTTATTTCATTTTTGTTTTGGGGCCTTATTTCATTGGGGCCTTATTTCGCAGAGCCACTCCTGACAAGTGGTCGATATAGCAGTTTATGTTCAATTTTTGAAACTAGTGTAATCGTTAAGTGTAAGCTAATTAGTTAGTAATAATTGTTAAAATTAATTTATATGGTTTTTCCTATGCCAAATCTCATATACATATCGTATATCAATTGTATCTATCAAGGAATAACCAATTTCTCATTGACTTGCGGCAAGCGTTGAATGAAGATTTCGGAATTCCCCGTCACCTTCTCATTAATCTCCTATACACCTTTATTTCAGCCCCATGCAAACAATGCCGGCCGGTAAAAGTGCCTCCCAAACAAAAAACAAAAAACCAACTCAAATTAAAGGCAAACAAACCAAAAATAGGCCCCTTCAAATTATGCGCATGTCAATGGCCAAAAAGTTCTAACCACCCTCTTGCCCTCTCTGCCGAAAAGTCATCCCCCAAAAAAAAGGGAAATTTTTCGGTGTCAAGAAAGTGAAAAGAAAATTGCAAGTTCATTGAACTTGAGGCAAATTGTGGAAAAGCTAAGCCGGAAAACCCAAGACGCAAAAGCCACAGAAACAGAAACCCTCGGAGTACACAAACCCAAACCAACCCCCAAAATGGAAAGTAAAAGGAAACATATGCGGGGTGAACTCTCACACACCTTACGCTAAGTAGAAGTGAACCCTGTGGGTGGCAAACGCACACACACACACACACAATTTGACACACATCCGAACATCAGAAAAATAGATAAACATCGGAAATGGTCGCATAAAACGCGAGTAGGCTTGAGGGAAAACCTGCGGAACCTTTTGTTGGTTAGTCCTGGGTAGAGCACGAAGCCTGTTCTCATTCCCAAGACTATCTGCTAATCGTAAAATTTGAAAGTTTATGACTACCAGTTGGCAGTTATGTGTTGTTTAACCAAAAAGTTTTCAAAACGACAAGAAAGTTTTAATCGTCGGCATGTACTATGGTCATAAGTTAGATTATTTTTGGAAGAAATTCTAATTACTCTAGTTTACAGCCGAACCATTTCTACTGAAAATTTTTTAGTGTAGTTTGAAAAGGTGATCTCAAAAATCGACTTCAAAAAATATAAAAAAATCCAAAATAACTATTTTTATTTTTTCTAAAACAGATAAAGATGATCAAAATCTATGAACAATCACAGGAGCTGTGAGGAATTTAGTGCAAAAACATGTAAGCAAGTCGGTCAAGCCCGATTATAACATACTCTGTACCTGGAGAAGGAGCTAAATGCACTGCTGCTGCTGCGCTCATCTATAAGTTTCTCTCTCTCTCTCCTCTCTCTCTCTCTTTCAAACATTGTGCGTTGGTTGTAAAACGGTGGGAGGGGGTGGCGGGGTTGATTTACTTATGTGCTCATAACTTGAGAACCGCTCATCCGATTTTCATCATTTCTTCAGCAAATCGATACTTATTGCCAATGACTAACTATCTCTAGAAGGTACGAATCAGCCATCTACAAAACTGTGGGAGATATTATGTTTTTTCCAAATTGCGGGGGCGGGAGGGGGCGTGGCAAAAATTGAAAATAAACTTGATCTGCCTGCAAGTATAAGAAGCATTTGTCCCATACATGCCAAACCTCTATCTCTTACCATCTCTGAGATCTGTTTGTTCATACGGACGAACGGACGGACAGAAGACGGACATGGCTATGAACAAATTTTTAAAATCGATTTTTGAGATCACCATTCCAAACTGCACTACAAAAATATTTCAGTTGAAATGGGTCATATTTTTTTAATTTTTTTGTAAACTAGTGTTATTAATGTACAGAACAGGTTAAAAATCAGGTTTTCCATTTGGTTTTTTCTTTCAAGGGATCAGATTGAAACCAGAAATGCTGCTTAATCATTTATCTGAAAAGTTAAGTAAGGTACAAAAAACAAACAACTTTTTTTACCCATAGTGCAATGTTTTTCTAATTTCATTACCTTATCACTTTCCATTGACTCAGCTGACTATTAATACTTGCAAGATAATCTACCCGCCACCAGAGTATTAACACGACAGATGTTTAATAATAAATTATTGCATATTACATTCTCGCACCTATTACATATTCAACTTGAGCTAATTGATAAGATTTTATTTATTGATTGTACAATTACGTCTCAAGTCTTGAAAGAAAAACAAAAATCGATACATTTCACTTTAAGCTGTTCTGACACGTTTGCTCGCCAATTCCATTATGAACTAAAAAAAAAAACAACCGAAAACCAAGAGAGAAGGGAAAAACTGTGCCATGTCCCCCTAGGCCAGGGCCAGGGCCAGAGCCAGGGACATTTGGACCCAAGTGCCACCAACCATAAAGTATGCCATGAAATTGCGCATCTGACTGACTTTTGGGGCTTATTTATTGGCTATGTAAGTATGTATTACAAAAATTTGTCTTTTATATAATACTTCTTGATTTCTGTTTACATTTTATGTCTGCAAATGCAAATAAAATTGTGTTGTTTACGCAGAGGGAACAAGAGAAGAAGTTGATGATGGAAATGGGATTGGGAAATGAAATTTAATATAAATAAATAAAAGATAAACTTGTATTTCCTGTACAAAAATGTTTTGAAGGATTCGCTATTATTAAACCGAGTCTGACAATGCTGCAACCAACTTCAATTCGAAGCCTCATTAATAGTCTTTCCTTTTCAGTAAGTGTCGTTTCGCAACAAAACACAAATTGAGGTAGAGTTTACTATTCTGCTTTCATTTTAAGAAAAATGCAGCTGAAGGCCGTCGAATGCTACAGAAGGCTAACTTCAATCACAATAAATCATATGGGCCTCCCGGACATACGCCAAATCGACGTCAAAGTCGAATATCCGCGATGGCAAAATCATGCTCTGTATTTAATGGGACCAATTGGGCGTGGTGTACTATGAGCTACTACAACCGGGTGAAACCATCACAGGGCAACTCTATCGAACTTAATTAAGGAGTTCCAGCCGTGCAAAAACAGCAAAAACGTTCAGAATACGATCAAAGGCACGACAAGGTAATTTTGCAACATGATCACGCTCGGCAACGTGTTGCGCAGCCGGTCTAAACATACTTTGAAACGCTGAAATGAGAAGTCCCACCTCACCCGCCGTAAAGCCCAAATATTGCCGCTTCCAACTCATATTTGTTTTCGTCGATGGATATTATAAATTTAGTTACCATTCCAATTACAATTATTTCGTTATTCAAAAATTATTTACCATTGCATTCATGTAATATAAAATTGCATAGGAAATAACTTCAATTATGGCTCTGTGAAATTAGACATTCTACAAAAATGAATTTAGAAAAATGACGGACCGACGCACTGTGGGCGAAATGACAAAATTAGCAGAATTAAATTAATATCTTTCAAAATAAATGAGATAATCGAAATCTGTTTTTTTCTCTTAAAGGTAGGAATAAAAGCAACAAAAATATAAATGAAAGTTTTTAATTAATTTTTTTATTTTTTTTATAATTTAAAAAACAAAATTTTTTTAAAATTTTAAAAGATGGCACAATTTTTTTAAGTTTGGAATAAAAGATAAAAAAAGTCTTGATTAATTTTTTTTAGTTTTTGAGATGAAGTTTAAGATTTTTTAAAATTTTTTCGTAAGTAAGTACACTTACATTTTCAGCTAAACCTCGACTCAGAACTGTTAGATTGAGTCAAGCAAGGCATAAATCAAAGGTTATGGAATTAACAATGATCGCGTTAAACATTGATTTTTAATCGGTTAAGTAGTTTAAATGCAAAGAGCAAAAATATAAAAAAAAATGTTTTTGCTCGAAAAAGTTCGAAATTTCTTTTTTAAACATCTAGATAAAATATTTAAAAAAATAGAAAACAATTTTTTTTCTTAAGAATCGCACTATTTAGAAGGAAATAAGATATGGGTAAAGAAAATATATGGATGAACACAGAATCCATCTTCGATGATCGCAATACATCATAGCAAGGAAGAATATCGGTGTTTTGAGCAAGCCCATCGGTAGAATCTCGCAAGTTTTAACAGATTTCCAGTTCTCTACAGGTTTTGTTACTTAAAACTGTATCTAAAAATAGTTTGCCAAAGCCAAAAACTTCTTTATGGTTATATCTTCGTTGAGACAAACTAAAAACAGCTTTTTTCTTGATGCTGACATCGCGCCTAAAAAATTAAATATCATGTAAAGTTGGTGGTGGCCGGGATTCATATTGGACATTTCACAAACACAAGACAACATAGTAATTTAAAAAAAAATATTCTAGAGCGAATCCCCACGAATTTCGGAAGTTCTGGTCCACGAAATTTTATTTTGGCTGTTTTCAAGTCATTAGTGGTGTAGTAAACTTTAACTAACACAAACTAACACAAACAAAAAATTTTTTTAGTTTATACATACCCCTAGCAAGAAATAAAAACACATTTCTTCCACTAGGATAGGTACTTCGTCTTGTCCTCGTTTACCGCTAAGCCCATCTGTTCCGACTGCCTCTCAATCTCTGACAACGCCATGCTTACCGAGCGTTCGGTATTGCCGATAATGTCAATATCATCGGCATATTCGAGAAGCATTACATCTTTTTTAAAGACTAGCAAATAACCCGACGCGCATCGATGCGCCTTCAACAGTATAGAACCAAACAATATTAGATATAATAATACCCCGTACAACCCAGAAATCGAACTTTGCTGATGGGTTTTCCCTCCAACTCCCACCCCCATCCCACCCACTCTACACCCAATTCCCACTCACATCCCATCCACTTCCTCCCCCTACATCACACCTACTTCCCATCTGAATACCACCCACATCCCATCCACATCCCTCCCACATCGTACCCACATCACACCCACATCCCACCCACTTCCCAGCGGGCATCCCGGCGGTATTTCCAACATCGGAAAATGAAAACACAAATGAATTCTCATTTTGACCTTTCAAACCGAGTTTCAGTTAATCGGATGAAAAATAGCTATTTTGCATGTAGAATTTTTCCGGCATATTTCACGCAGAATTGTATTATTCCAACTAGAAAACAGTCGAATTATTTCGCTTACTATGCTTACAAACCAAGTTTCAAGTCAATCGGATGAAAAATAACATTTTTCCCATACAAACTTTTCCGACGCTTTTCCGACTTTTCCGGGTGGAATTTTCCAAAACGCCGTCTTAGTACGCACTTTCACCACTAACAGAAACTCCTGTCCAAATTTCAGCTTTCTATCTCTTAACGTTTAGGCTGTGCGATGATTGCCAGATATAGAGATCGTTCCCGATCTGTTGGCATTTGGGCACCGACGGAGTATATACTCCATCAGCAGATTAAAGAAGTCACACGATAAGGTATCAGCCTGCGTAAAACCTCTTTTGGTATCAAAAGGCTCGGAGAGGTTCGTTCCTATTTTGACGGAGCTTTGAGTGCTTCTCAACGTCATCATGCAAAGTCGAACGTACTTTGCAGGTATACCAAAGGTAGACAGGGCTTCAAAAAACCTTGACCTTATCGGTGTGTCGAAAGCGGCTTTGTAATCGACAAAAAGATGGTGATTTTCGATGTTTCTCTCATAGGTCTTCTCCAGGATTTGGCGTAATGTGAATATGTGGTCTGTGGTGGATTTACCAGGTCTAAAGCCAGTACGCGTTCCTATGCGGTGTTGTATACACAGTTTGTAGGAATGTGCCGGACACTGGTGTAGAGCAAAGAGAGAGGGCTGGTAAAGAGTGAGGACGGGGTACGAGCTGGGAACAGTGGGTTAACAATTGTTTTTAATATAACCAAGACAATATGTAAATAATATTTACTAAATATTATATATATTTATGCGAAATAGTATATTACTGCAAATTGTCTACTACTATTTCTCACTTCTAGATGAAAGCCAGTTTGGGAGTACATTAAGAGCTTATCAGTATATCTTTGAACTGAAGCCTCACATGAACTGAACTGAAGTGCTGCGTATCACGGTTGCGGCCGTTTCTGCGCTTGGTCTATTTTTACGGTGCTGTTTATAAATAGACTATCGTCCATTTGATAATTCCAAAACTTTGAGATGCAAAAAATACCGGGAATTTGTTTAAAAATCAAATAATCTTTATTTATTTTTGTAAATTCACTTCATTTTCATTCCCGTCACAGAAGTCTCCTCCAAATACATTACACTTGTGCCAATGTTTATTCAATTATAAAAACATGCTGCAAAGTCCTCTTCCGGATGGTATCAGTAAAGTTTCTTATCGGCGTCCACCCTAATGTATATCCAAGAACAGGATTAACACTATAAAAGCCATTAGGATGCATGTACCCTACCATTTGACGTAGCTGTGAAAACGAGGAAGAGACTAGCTGAGAAACCATTCTTCAAAAGACCTTTGAGTGATCTTGGTCTCTACAGGGCAACATATTTAACATAACCCAACGTAAGGTTAGAAACGAAAACTTTCTTTCGATTAGTTTAGAATTCGGTACGCGAACCTAACCTTGGACTTTAAGACAGGTTTGAATATTCTCCAAACCATCTGAAAATTCTTGAAAGCTTGCAGCCTTATCCTATTCCATTTTCTATAGTTCGGTCTATAGAGTAAGTCTTTTTCCTGGTACGTTAATTGTAGTTTCTGAAATTTTTCGGATGTTCTGCTTGTCTTATCCAGCTTGATATCCTTAGATTTCTTCCTGCTTACAAGTTTCATGTGATGCAAGAAATAAAACCAAAATATTTTATTATTTCTTGACAGGAACAGTTGGAAGTAAATTCATTTGGTGACCTCAAGATTTTGTTGAGTGATTGGCCTAAAATCGAAACTTGGTCCAAACTATTAGTTAAAAAAATTAATTTCTTTGAAAATTTCTTATTTTTAAATATTTGCACTGCAATTTATGCACTCTTATATCTTTTCAATCGAAACGCCCCCTTTCCATTACACGACCTTCGCAAAATTTCTTATCAAATGCCATTACGTGTGTGCGATGTAAAAGCTCAATAGCCTTTCCTGTGTTTACATTAAAATCGTACCTAAAGTCTATAGGTTATCAGGCTAGACTTTATTGATTATCTTGTGTAATTTCTGGTAGTTCCAGTAAATATTTGTAATATTTGTGAATGTACCTTGGATAGCTTTTGGACTTTAGTACTGTTTTTAAGTTGAATCATCGATCAGCTGTGTGGAAATCAACGATCGATTAATGTGTTTAGTTATATTTGATTGGATTAAGCAATTGATAATAGTTAGAGATAATACATTTTGGTTTAACCGATCAATTTAAATATGATGTAGGATCATTTATTAAGTTAAATATGATCTCTACGATTTGATATTTATTTTATTAATTATTATCTATCTGAGGTAACTAAACTAGACTTTTAAGGAAACCTGAAGAGTGTGAAACATCAATAGAACTCAAGATTTAATATATCAGCATTCCGAGTATTCCTCTTATGCCCGAGCTTAATTTTAGGCAGTGTTGATCTGCAACATTGTTGCACGAAATCTTCCTATCTGACCACATTCGTTTTCTATTCCTATATGCAGGTGCTGATTCTATTTCCAGAGACTAGCGGAGTGTGTGACATGAGTTAACTAGTTTTAAATTTAAACACACAATGAGTTTCTGTTATCATTGTGTCAAAAACTTCCCCTCTGTAGACATAAATCAAAATATTTCACTTTGAGCTCTAATTACAGTTCGTAATAGAATTGTGGCACGTTGAAACCATTAACATTAGGCGAACAGTCACACCGGAACTGCTCAACAAAATTGTGCAAATTGTTACATTATTATTGCAGTTTTTCTAATACTGAACCGTGCCGTAATTTATACAAAAATATGGGCATTTACATTGGGATCTGACGTACGTTTTGCTCATACACAGATGGGCGCGTGTAGTCGTTAAGACAAAAACCAAACGGATCGACAACCCGACAATCAAGCTAGAACAAGTCAATGCACCATACCGCTTGGCCTCGTAATGTGTCAAGGTTGCACAAATATCAGGCAATATTAACTACTTTGTGCTTGCATTATGACTTACGTAAGGCCCTCCAACTTACAAAGTAGCAATCAATATTAAGTTGCCGTTGTAGAAAATGTTAGTGTTTGACTTACCACCGTGTTGGTACTTTATTTACTTGTTAAAAGTCCGCATTTGTAGTATCTATTGTCACATTTTGAATTGTGTGGGTGAGTTTAGTTTGTAGAGAACTAGCCTTCAATTAGTATTGCTTTGTAATGGCATGTGAAGAACAATGTATGTCTGGAATGGTACAAATATATTCAGCTTGGCTAACTTAAATCGTGTTAGCTCTTGATGTTTGGATAAGTTTCTTAGTAAATTCTGAAAAGAATTATATTTTTTAAGTATTAGTTAGGCATTAAAGCATTTTAATAACATTTAAAAAAAGGTTTTGTTTATTTAAATAAGAAAAGTAAATATTTTTACCATTGATTTTAAACACGGAATTAGTAAATATTAACTACACTTTATTTAAAATATGAAAATACTTTATTTTCCTAATTAAAATTTTCAGCCAAATAAGTTTGTTCTAAATCCAGAGAAGGAATACAATGGGAGCCACCAGTTGGGCTCGAAAAAAGAACGATTTATATTAAATTGAAATTAAAAATGTTTACTTACTCTGCTGGGACTCGAACTCGGGGCCCTTAGTCTGAAAACACAATTGATATGCCGTCTCTCTCTACCGTTTGCGCTATAGCACTCCCTGGTGGCTTCTTCAGTTTTAAAGCTATCTTAACCCAACTCTGCACAAAGTGTTTTCATACAAATAAGTTGCACATTTGTCGGAGCTGTCCGGATCGGATTACCATAGCATATAGCTGCCATAGGAACGATCGGTCGAAAAAGTAGTCTTAGTGAAAAAACATTTTTGTTTTCAATGCAAACGTCTCCGAACTTCGTGTTTATAAGTTTTCTATGCTTTTACATAATTCCACTGAGATTTATGAAAATCGGACAACTATATAGTATATATTTTTAGCATATAGCTTCAAAGGGAACGCTCGGTCGAAAAATTGTTCTAGTGAGAAAAACTTTTTTGTTGTTAATGGTAGCGTCTCCATAGTTTCTAGCTATGAATATTATATGTTTAGGACTTATATCATGCTCCTAGGGTATATAAACTTCGGTCGAGCCGAAGTTAGCTTCCCTCTATTTTTTTCTTTTTTTTTTTTTGAATCAATAATATTTAAATTGTTTGAATTACAGCGTCGCAATTGCATACGCAATTTATCAAATGCAAATGAGCGCTTTAGAGCGCTATAGACATGTTTTTGAGTCGAAATGCAGCATAGGTTAGCAAAACATTATAAAGCTTATAAGAAATCAATAGAACATGTTAAGAAGAACCTCTTGGGGAAGCACCATTAATCTGAGGTTAGGAAATTAAAAAATATTGACCACAAAAGTTTTCACAAAATCATCCAAAAAGATGCACGTTGCTGCTGCAAAATTTTCACACAGCAGAATAGGAGCACGTGGTTGTTGGGGGCAATTATACAGAAAGAACTTTACATTCAGCTTCACCGCAGGACTTCGTTAGATTTGTACGAGTAATTCTGAAAGGAAATGTGAATTTAGAGGACGGCAAACTTGCATGGCAAAATAGAGCCCTTTTTCCTTTTAGGTTCCTTTTAATTGTGTAAGTATTTTTTTTTTTGATACATCCCATGGCATGAAAATTTCATGAAGATCATCGGTAAAGCAACTAAGACAATCGCTGCGGTCAAATTAAACAGACAGACAAGCAAAAATGAGATAGTGACTTTGACCTTTGATTTTTTCAGCTTCAGAGTAGGATTACCGACTCCATATTTCGTAAACTTTTTTGAATTTTTCTTTCATATCTTTGGCAATGTTGTTGCTCTTGGCTTGGCCTACAAAAAATTTTTGTACTTAAAATTACAAAAGTTGTCCAAAAAACCATGTTTTCGCCACTTTTACAGTTTTCCATCTGAGTCATGAAACCCGCTACAAATTTCGACAAGTAATGCAGGACGAAGGTATAGCTTAGACCAAAATACACAAACCGTTAGTACGAACAAACTTCATTTAATTACTCTTTCATATAGTGAAAAGCGCAAAGCATTTAAAACTGTCATAAAACCAAAAAAAAAAAACGAATATTGTCGGTTTAAAAGTAAAAAAATTTAATTTCCCTAGTTACAATTTTTAAGTTAGATTTTTTCAAAATTTTTGTCGATTCAATACACAACAATCGAAATTTTTGACAGAGACAGCCAATTGGTATCAAAAATTAAAATATTCCGAATTTTTATTTGAAATTATAGGTGCTTAAGGGCCCGTAACGATATGAAGGACAAATCGAATAAAGTTGGCATGTTCCAGGGTAATTTTGAGTCTAAAAATGTGACTTTTTTGACTTGCTACTTAGAAATGTTTTGTAAACCAAGTCAAGAGCAACAACTTCCTTTCAGACGTTAAAGCGAAATTCTAAATAGTTTACGAGATATGGAGTTGCAAGTCCCAATTATAAGCTAAAAACTTCGAATTGCAATAAAAGCAATCGGCAGCTAACCAGACCAAGCCCAACGAAGGTTTTTGTACTACCATCATACCCTTTCAGAATTTGTTGGTCTCGACTCTATCAACTTTTTAGTATTGCACAGTGTAATATATAATCCACTAGACATTTGTGTAAATAAGGGTTCCACCTCATGTAACTTAACATAATTTGTAGCTCTGTACATCGCACTCACTATGTAACAGAATAGCCACTGCTCAATTGTTGTCTGAATAACACAGCTTTCACTTGTAACCTAACTATACTTCCCACTGGACTGTAATCTAGACCCCATCGGAATTAGCTGTCTACTCCGCTAGCGTACGGTTTAGTTTGTCTGAGTACTAAGCTTAAGAAATGTCAACACTAGTTTACAAAAAAAAAAAAATAAATGATCCATTTCAACTGAAATATTTTTGTAGTCTATTTTGGAATGGTGATCTCAAAAATCAATTTCAAAAAAATTTTCATGCCTCCGTTTTTTGAAATATGAATTTTTTTCACTTTTCGGTAGGTGCTCTTACATTTTAAGCCATATCCGCCTTTAAAATTGTCAAATAGAGTCAAGCCAGATATGAATCGAAAGGTAATTCAGCTTCCAATGATCGCGTAGAACAGCGGTGGGCGGGGGGGAGTAACGGAACGGGTCAACAACATTCTTATTTTTGTCGTTTACTTTCGATCACGCGGTGCGTGTGTTTGTTGTAATATCAATTGCGTCGTGGTTGCTGGCCGGGTTCCAGGGGAAAAAAATTTTAAAATCGGTGGAGGAGTTTTGATTCAACGACCAAATATATTTCAAAAAATCAAATTTTTGCTCGAAAATGTAAGAAATTTCATTTAAAAGCATAGAAAAAATATAAAAAAAACTATTTTTATTTTTTGTACTTAAGAATCGCACTTTTACGAAGACAATAAGGTATTGGTGAGGAAAGTCGTTTCACACGTACCGATGATGCAGTAAGTAGAAGAAATAACAGTAAAATTTTAGTATTTTGTGTGTTCGCAAAAAATAAACTTGTATTTTTTCTTCTTCTTTTGTTCACTTTATGAAGTTAGCGAAAGCCAGAACAAAAATAATAATCAAGAACAGAACAAAAGTCGAAGCAAACGAAAATACCACATTTTATTGTACTAAATTGCTCACAGCTCCTGTGTTTGTTCATAGATTTTGATAATCGTTATCTGGTTTTCTTCGTAGAAGTGCGATTCTTTAGGGAAAAAATAAAAATAATTTTTTTTTGTTTTTTGATATTTTTTTCAGGCGTTCAAAAAATTGAAATTTCCGAGCAAAAATCGATTTTTTTAAATACTTTTGGTTTATATTCAAACTATCCGTTGATATTACTGGCAGTTTAATGATCTTTCGATTCATACATTGCTTGACTCTCTCTAAATATAAATAGATATCTTAATGTAAGAGCACCTAACAAAATAAAAACTCATTTAAAAAAAATAAAATATTTGTGAGAAATCGAATTTTGAGATCACCATTCCAAACTAAACTAAATAAAAAATTTTAAAAAAAATGGGTCTTTTTGGCTGTAAACTAGTGCAATTTAATGAAAATTAAGTTAACACACACAATTCGTATCCTCAAGGAACACAAAATAAATTTAAATAGTTACTGTCTTGGTTTTAACGATATATAAAAAAAAAAAATTTTTTTTTTTCGGCCAAGAAGAACAAAACAAAAAAAAAAAAAAAAAAAGGGAGATTATTTGTTTTAAAATATTTCGAGCCCACATCGGGGTCCGTCTTCAGGGGGCTAATAAACAACATTGAACAGATATAAATAACAAGATTTTAGCTAACGAAAAGTGAACAACATTCGAACCTATACATACATTGATACGGGATAAGAAACAAGTGCTCGCCTCGGAGTTTGATGTAAAACTAATTAATCCTAATGTTTGTTTTGGTCAAGCAAGTGTCTATATATGTGTGCGCAGTTCTCTGTGTCCGATTTAAAGTTCAGCCTAATATTTGTTGGTGTATTAATTATATACAACATCTCCAGAGTAAAACGCTTGTTGTAGTTACGCTCTTGCTGTAGAATACTTGTGGCATCAAAAATCAGGAGAATGTCCGCTCTCCGCACAATGGGCCGCAAGTGCTGTTTTTTGTGTGTTAATCTCGTTTCGTCTTTTGATATCTGACCTGAGTCCAGTTATTCTCGTCTTGAGCTTTGATTTTGTCGTTCCAACATATATTTGGTCACATATGTTGGTCCCGTCTCCAGCGCATGGTATTTTATATAATATTTTAGATTATTCTTGTCCATCTTTGCAACATGACTCTTCATATTGCTAAAAAGAGCAGCCATGGTGAATGTTGGCTTGTGGGCTATTGCGATTTGATCCCTGTCGTATAGGTCAGCTTTGGCTAGTCTTTCCGAGTACTGGGGAATATATGTCACTGATTTATATGTTTTGGTCTGTTGAGCTCGTGTTGTTGTGGATTCTTTTCCGATACCTTTGATGTTGGACTTAATGATATTGTGGGGAAAGTCATTCTTGGTTAGTATATTTTTAATTTTGACTAAATTCTCAGTGTGGAAAATTTGATCGCTGGTATCTAGTATTCGCTTGGCAAGATTTCTAGCTGTGTTGATTACCATGTTTTTTGGATGTTTAGAATGGTAATTTAAAATCCGTCCTGATGCCGTAGGTTTTTGATACCAGTTAACTTTTAGCGTGTTGTCAATCCTGTGCACTGCTGCGTCTAAAAATGGTAGTTTGTTGTCAGCCTCTAATTCTATTGTAAATTGTATGTCCTTGTGATATGAATTTAGCACCTGTATAGTTGTTTGGATGTCCTCTTCTCTGACTATCGCTTAATTCTTAAAACTTATCTTAGCCCACTACTAGATCTTTAGGAATACCTTCGAGTCAGAAAGCTTTCAATAATATCAGTATTTAGATGTAAGTACTTTAAAGAGAATTTCAATAACACGCCATTCATACCTTCGGGGCTTTTCGAACGTAGTTCATTCAGAAAGAAAATCCATTTATTTTCCCCGCTTTAGACTATTTATAAACGGAAATGGGCTCTTATAATGAAATAACAGTTAAAGGGGTTGGACTTACTTCTACTGTCGATCGTAGATTTGGGCTGTATAATATAAAATCACCTAAGAATATCAAAATAACTAAAAATTAGAATTAAATTATAGCCCCAGTAGTAATGAATGGAATTTAAACTCTTATTAAAATGCAATTTAGTGTATGTAAATTAATTTTAGTTAATGACATCATATCGTGTGGGCGGGGCAACATTTAAAAATAACATCCCCTTCTAAATACAAATTGTTAATACGAAAATGTAACTTAAATTGAGAAAGGAACACACATACAGATAAAGATCGAGAACGGAAAATACACACACAAGTGCAGGCCACGCGCAACTGAAAAGCAAACAACTACAAAAACAAGGCGCCTATAAAAAGCCGTTTTTATAGTTGCCAGAGCGAGAGAGAATGACAAAAACGAACATGTGCAAGCCGATAAATGCAACGTGTAATGTACGAGGAGGCCGTGCAAGAGTTTTCCACACGACTTTTCCATACAAAATGCAAGAGGGCGTGCAACAGTTTACGCTGCACGTGTGGACGGTCAATGAACCGCTCACACAAACAACACGCGAAGCAGCAGCAGTAGAAGGAAATGCAGAGAGAGAGACGAACGAGTCTCGTCTGTGTAAAATGAAGAGAGTTTGTCATCAATGCAGTTATTATTGACGCAGTCTACGTATGTACGTGCAATTGCCAACGAAGCAGCACTGTGGCTCATTTGCCAAGAACTTGTGAATTCAACAATCTTTTGGATTAGAAAAACTAACTGAAGGGTGCCTTGGGGGCGGAACACACTAGGCAATTTACACCGAAGTCATGCATCACTGTGTGTCAGAGAGAGACAATCACATTTTCCGTTCTCTCTTCTTTGGGAACGCATGTCTAAAACGAGAAGGCAAAGCTAATTTTGTCACACACTTGCAAATACTGCCTCCAACCGATATTTCTGATGATTACTAAATTCAAAATCGTTAAGAATTTGCTACCGTCCAAACAAAAAAAGTATTCAAAAACACAATTAATTTTTGTTTACAAATGATATAGGTCAACATGATCCAAAATCGGATTCGAGGGATTTAAAAGCACCTAATATAATTCTTGATTTGAATTTAACGTAATTAATAACCAAAAGTTTTCCTCACTAATACTCAATTTCTGACCGATTGGCTTCTTTTCAGGTATAATATATAGTAATCAAAGTTTGAGTAGCGTGCAGTTAAAAAAAGGCGTTGTCGAAATGTAGCTTTTCAACAGAGAATCTATTTTGCAAAGAGAGACAGCTCGTTGTCCCGATGACGAATAAGTATACTATTCA
>JAEIFU010003423.1:0-28766 GCA_018904235.1 Lordiphosa stackelbergi | reverse complement strand
TGCTGCCGTACCGTAAGTCACAGTTGTCATCTGATATTCTTTTCTCATTGGGTCCTTATGATTTTTTCGCCAAAGAATTTTTAAAATAGTCGTGATCCTCTTCTGCAACTTTTTATTTGTCTGTACATTTTTCCCTATGTAATTATAATTTTCTGCAGTAATTACATACTTCCAGTTCCGCCATTTCATTATAATTTCTAATATGTTATTTTTTAAATATGCGGTCCAGTTAATTGTATATCGTTAAGTCTTTTCGCAATTAGATGTTTTTGAGGAAGCGTCAAATACTGATCTAGGCTTTGTAGTCAAGCTGTTCTCTCGAATTACTGGTTGGTGCGGCTTATAGTATCTAACTTCTCCTGTCGTTTCTGGACTCTTTCATGTGACCCATTCCTAGGTATTCTTCCATAAATTTTACGTAATGCTCTTTTAGTTTTGGGTCTGCTTTAAATCTTTTTTCTAAACTTATCAATCTTGCCATTGCCCTTTTCTGGAATTCCACATATTTAAAAATGGCATTCTAACAATGAATTTTCCGTTATCGTCTCTTGTTGTTGTTTCTTCAAAAACTTCATACATATATCGTCCTGGCTTAGGTTCTTTTTCAGCTGGTATTTCTTCCATTTCCCAAAACTTTTCGAACTCGCAGCTGTTTTTACTTCTGACTACTCAAGGACTCTAACAGATCCAACCCAATTCTGTACTTGGACACAACATTGTGACTCTTGCTTTAAACCTTGTTTAACTATTTTTGGCACTTAATCTGATACAATTAAGATGTCTATTCGACTTCTTTGGTTGAATAGTGGATCCGCTAACATCTCATTCTTCCAGATATCTTTATTATAGTCAAAAAATTTTGAGGTTGCGGATTCACTACTTTTGGCATGACTAATGTCTAAATGTGAATTTGTCATTACCCTCAATTTGAGCCGTAGCAAGCAATGTAACTCGAGATTTTAATCATAAGAGATGACTTTGTTCCTCGTTTTGGTGCAATAATGAATGATGTCTAACTGTGCACTTATTGCAAGTTTTTATTGGTGCTGAATATTTCATAAAATTTGTGCCCTGGTGACATTAAAAGCAGAACCTAAGTTTTCGCACTATGTCCGGTCTATCTTGACCGATAATGCAGCAAATTTATAACAGTTTGAGACCGTATGACCTCCAGTATTGCACACGGGACACACGTCACTGCTACACACAAAAAAAAACGTTGGTAAATGTAACATTTTTCATTGGTAAATTCACCAATTTACGTCTTTGATTTTCGACCAAAAGTTTCCATTTAATAACAAACTGTCTGCACTTTTGATTTTTGTATATGAGGAAAAAATCAAATTACTGCGCACTGCTGCGCTGCTGGTTGCCTGAATAATTTTGTTATTGCGAAAAAACAACCAATTAAATTAACTTACATTTTTTAATTGGAAAAAACTTTTACTTACTCTGTGATGATTCGAACTCGGTTCCCTTGCACTGAAATTTGATTTGACGGACGTTCCAGACGGCTGGGCCACGCCGTGCGTCTGAGTCAGGGCAACTAAAAGCTTACTTAATCTGAATGGGACTCTGATGTGTGTAGAAAATGTTTGCATAATTGCCTGCTTGCAATTCTCAAGATCTAATTCCACACTCTGGCCATATATAGCGCATACGAAATTTGAAAAAAATTCAAAATTGTTAGCATTTTGAAATCAAAGGGACACATAGTTAATTTTAAATGACTTTTGTCTTGATTATACGTTGAAATTGGTAAAATCAACAAGAAAAATCATTAAATCAACAATTTTTAGTCAAAAACGAAAAATGTTACATTTACAATTTTTTTTTTTTTTGGTGTGTAAAAAGTGGTCCGGTTCGGGTTCAGGTTCAAAGAGTCCAAAAATTTTTAGGTTCTGTTTATGGTCCGGTTCGTCGGACCCAAAAACCAGAACCGAACCGGTTCTTAGGGGTTCGGTTCAGGACCGGTTTGCAGCCTTGGTTATGAATCTACAAGCGTTTTAATTTCTATAAATTTTGAAATTTAGCAAAATAAAATAATTTTTTTTCTTTATTTGAGCCCATAGCTCTAACAGCACAGATACCAGCTCATTTTTTTCTGGAAACAAACTGTTTGGCCAAGTATTTTCTTTTTAAAATTTTTTTTAGAGCTTTCAAGTCGATTGAAAAACAAAAAGCTATGAGAGTTTAAGTGGAGGCAAGTTTTGGAAAAATCGAAAAAACCGTTTACCGATAATATCTCGATAACGCGTCGATAGAATTTTTTTATATGCCATATTCGTGATCAGCGGGTCAATTGACTTTAGAAAATGTTGGTTTGGAGCTTTGGGGAAAAATGCTGTCGAGCAGTGTAATATAAGTCCAAAATTGTCATACAAATGTGCAAACATTTATGTGATTATATGAAAAATTGAATTTAAATTTCCCACTAAACTTTAACAAACTATTCTTTTAGGGGCAATAACCCAGCGGCGCAAATGCACATTACGTAATCGAGCACCTCTTAAACACTTCGAAGGCTGTGTGTCGCACAGCATCGATTACAACCCAGTATACATTTACATTAGCATGGCCGCTTTGTGGATTGCTCGCTTTCGAATCCCCATTACTTTGTAATCGACAAGTGGGCGATAGCCGAACGCTTTTCGAAGCTCCATTACAACTGCACCTAACAATCTTAGAAATGTAATGGACGCTGTGGATGGGCCGCCCACTAAACGATACACATAGTATGCGCTGTTGTAATGCGGGTCATTTACGACGTAATGTACTTTGAACTAAAAGATATAGAGTGGTAATGCAATTGAAGTACAGCTCCATGTACGGTATGTTAAGTTGAATTATTTATTAAAGGTATATTTTAACAATTTATTACCCATTCAAATATACAAGAAAACAAAACAAATCGACTAAAAGCTATTTAAAATTAGTTGAATTTTCGCTGATGCGGAGATGCACGCACACGCCACACGTCACAAATGAACTACACACATGCACACATATTTATTTTTGTGTGAATGCCTAAAGAAAACCAAAAAAGCGAACAAGCATACGAACGCAGTTCGAATTTTCGACAAACTAAGTTTCGAAGACTTGAAAAACTCCGTATGACAACTCGGTATACAAAGTGTAGCGCTAGTGTTTTATACTTGTGGGCTGTTGTAATGCATGCTGTGGGCTAGCCTCATTTAGCTGTGCGCCGCTGGGAATGTTAAGTCAATCGATTTTCTGTAAACACACTTAAAACGAATACTAGATTTTCGAGGTGTGCTCACATATCCGCGAATAACTTCGCCATTAGGTAACCAAATTAATCGGGAGAACCAATGTTCAACGCAGAATTAACTGGGCTTTTATAATAAACCATAGGGAAAATTGCATAGAATAAAATAGTTAAACCATTGGTGGTCAAATTACAAATTTCGAAAAAAATGTTGAAAAATACCAGATCTGTAACCCGCATTTCTCAGCCTTCGCGGTAAATCACTATACCCTATGAATATAATATATTAGACTCTTCTCGTCGCTATCAGAATTGGCAAAGTTATAAAAAATCAGATGGTCCATTCGCGAGTTATTTCAATTTAAGTGAGCAAAAGATCAATAAACGGTTTTTGGGCCATAACTTCAGATTTTGGGGTCCCCGAGGAAAACCAAGATGAGGAAGTGCTATACGCGACCTGCTCTACAGCGTACGCTATGCCAATACCCAGGTTATTTCGCACTGTAGCACTGTGTAATTAGTCGCTGGCTCATCGAATTCGTCATCGATTTCCCCAGCTATCCGTCATCTCTTTCTTTGTCTCGAACACTGGGAAAAAATTTACCTTGGGACGACCACGACCTATCTCATTTATGGATATTTGTACATTACAATTCAATAAATAGAGATGTCTCTATAAATATAAAAGAGAGTGTCCTGACTGACTGACTGACTGATTGGCTATCATCGCACAGCCCAAACGGTAAGAGATAGAAAGCTGAAATTTGGACAGGAGTTTCTGTTAGTGGTGAAAGTGCCTACTAAGACGGGGTTTTGGAAAATTCCACCCGGAAAAGTCGGAAAAGCGTCGGAAAAGTTTGTATGGGAAAAGTGTTATTTTTCATCCGATTGACTTGAAATTTGGATTGTAAGCATAGTACGCGAAATAATTCGACACGTGTTTTCCCCATTTAGGAAAATCCGCCCCCGAGGAAAATGACCGAAAAATTCTGCAAGCAAAAAATTGTTTTTCATCCGATTGGCTTCAAACTCGGTTTGTAAGGACAGAATACGAAATAGTTTGAAATGTGATTTTCCGAAGTTGGAAAATTTGACCTGACGGTCGGAAAATTCCCGGAAAATTTAGCATGAAAAAACCGATTTTTCATCCGATTGGCTTGAAGGTCGGTTTGTACGGACAGAATACGAAATAAATTGAAATGTGATTTTCCGATTTTGGAAAATCCGCCCAAGAGGAAAATGGCCGAAAATTCTGCATGAAAAAAACTATTTTTTACCCGATTGGCTTCAAAATCGGTTTGTAAGGATAAAATACGAATTAGATTGAAATGTGATTTTCCATCGTTTGGAAAATTTTACCCAACGGTCGGAAAATTCCCGGAAAATTTCTGCAAAAAAAAAAATTTTTTTCATCCGATTGGCTTGAAACTCGGTTTGTAAGGACAGAGTACGAAATAATTAAAAAATGCGATTTTTAATGTCGGAAAATCCCATCCAGGCGTGAAAATGCCCGGAAAATTCTACATGCAAAATAACTATTTTTCATCCGATTGACTTGAAACTCGGTTTGTACGGTCAAAATGAAAATTTATTTGTGATTTAATTTTCTTATGTTGAAAATAACACCGGGATGCCCACTGGGAAGTGAATAGGATGTGGGCGGGAAGTGGGGGATGTGCGTGAGATGTGGGCGGGATGGTGGCGGAAAGTGGGTGGGAAGTGAGTGGGAACTGGGTGGAATTGGATGTAGAGTGGATGGGAGGGATGGGGGGTGGGAGTTGGAGGAAAACCCATCAGCAAAGAGCATACTGTTGAAGGCGCAGCGAAGCGCGTCGGGTTATTTGCTAGTCTCTATAAATATAAAAGAGAGTGTCCTGACTGACTGACTTACTGACTGATTGGCAATCATCGCACAGCCCAAACGGTAAGAGATAGAAAGCTGAAATTTGGACAGGAGTTTCTGTTTGTTAGTACTAAGACGGGGTTTTGGAAAATTCCACCCGGAAAAGTCGGAAAAGCGTCGGAAAATTTTGTATGGGAAAAATGTTATTTTTCATCCGATTGACTTGAAATTTGGTTTGTAAGCATAGTAAGCGAAATAATTCGACACGTGTTTTCCCGAATTTGGAAATTCCGCCCCCGAGGAAAATGGCCGGAAAATTTTGCATGAAAAAATTATTTTTCATCCGATTGGCTTCAAACTCGGTTTGTAAGGACAGAATACGAAATAGTTTAAATGTGATTTTCTGAAGTGGGAAAATTTGACCTGACGGTCGGAAAATTGCCGGAAAATTCTGCATGCAAATAGACTATTTTTCATCCGATTGGCTTGAAACTCGGTTTCTAAGGTCAAAATGAGAATTCAGTTGTGTTTTAATTTTTCGATGTTGGAAATAAGGCCGAGATGCCCACTGGGAAGTGAATGGGATGTGGGTGGGATGTAGGTGGTTAGTTGTTTTGAAAGTGGGTAGAAAATGGATGGAAAGTGGTTGTGAAGTGGGTGGAATGTGGCGGGAAGTGGGAGGGATATGGGTGGGAAGTGAGAGGATGTGGGTGGGATGGAGGCGGGAAGTGGGTGGGATGTCGGTGGAAAGTGGATGGGATGTTGGCGGGAAGTGGGAGGGAAGTGAGAGGGAAGTGGGAGGGAAGTGGGTGGGAAGTGCGTTTGATGTGGGTGGGATGTGGGCGGTAAGTGGGTGGGATTCGAAATAGTTCGAAATGTGATTTTCCGATGTTGGAAAATTGGACCCAACGGTCGGAAAATCCCCGGAAAATTCTGCATGAAAAAACTATTTTGTATCCGATTGGCTTGAAACTCGGTTTGTAAGGACAGAATGAGAATTCATTTGTGTTATTTTACGATGTTGGAAATTACTCCGGGATACCCTCTAGGAAGTGAATGGGATGGGGCTGGATGTGAGGGGATATGGGTGGGTGGGAGGTGGGTGGTGAGCAGAAGGGGAGTGGGTGGGATGTGGGTGGAAGCGGGAGGGGTGTGGGTGGGGGTGGGTGGGGTGTGGTGGGATGTGGGCGGTAAGGGGGGGGAAGTGGAGGGATGTGGAGGGATGTGGGTGGGATGTGGAAGGGATGTGAGTGGGAACTGGGGGAAGGAGGTGGGTGGAATGTAGAATGTAGAGAAAAGCGTCGAAAAAGTTTGTATGGGAAAAATGTTATTTTTCATCCGATTGACTTGAAATTTGGTTTGTAGGCATAGTACGCGAAATAATTCGACACGTGTTCTCCCGATTTAGGAAAATCCGCCCCCGAGGAAAATGGCCGAAAAATTCTGCAAGCAAAAAATTGTTTTTCATCCGATTGGCTTCAAACTCGGTTTGTACGGACAGAATACGAAATAAATTGAAATGTGATTTTCCGATTTGACCGACGGTCGGAAAATTCCATGAAAAAACTATTTTTCATCCGATGAACGGGTGAGGGATAGAATACGAAATAAATTGAAATGTGGATTTCCGATTTGGAAAAAATTTTTCCCCGATTGGCTTCAAAATCGGTTTGTAAGGATAAAATACGAATTAGATTGAAAATGTGATTTTCCATCGTTTGGAAAATTTTACCCAACGGTCGGAAAATTCCCGGAAAATTCTGCAAGCAAAAACTATTTTTCATCGGATTGGCTTGAAACTCGGTTTGTAAGGACAGAGTACGAAATAATTAAAAATGTGATTTTTTAATGTCGGAAAATCCCATCCAGGCGTGAAAATGCCCGGAAAATTCTACATGCAAAATAACTATTTTTCATCCGATTGACTTGAAACTCGGTTTGTACGGTCAAAATGAAAATTTATTTGTGATTTAATTTTCTTATGTTGAAAATAACACCGGGATGCCCACTGGGAAGTGAATGGGATGTGGGGAAGTGGGAGGGATGTGGGTGAGATGTGGGCGGGATGGTGGCGGGAAAGTGGGTGGGAAGTGAGTGGAACTGGGTGGAATTGGATGTAGAGTGGATGGGAGGGATGGGGGTGGGAGTTTGTAGGGAAAAGCCATCAGCAAAGAGCATACTGTTGAAGGCGCAGCGAAGCGCGTCGGGTTATTTGCTAGTCTCAATAAATATAAAAGAGAGTGTCCTGACTGACTGACTGACTGATTGTCAATCATCCCACAGCCTAAACGGTAAGAGATAGAAAGCTGAAATTTGGACAGGAGTTTCTGTTAGTGGTGAAAGTGCGTACTAAGACGGGGTTTTGGAAAATTATACCCGGAAAAGTCGGAAAAGCGTCGGAAAAGTTTGTATGGGAAAAATGTTATTTTTCATCCGATTGTCTTGAAACTTGGTTTGTAAGCAAAGTAAGCGAAATTATTCGACACTGGTTGTCCCGATTTTGGAAAATCCGCATACATTCTGCATGCATAAAATTATTTTTTATCCGATTGACTTGAAATTCGGTTTGAAAATTCTTCATGCACATAACTATTTTTGATACGATTGGCTTGAAATTCGGTTTGTAAGGACAGAATACGAAATAAATTGAAATATGATTTTCTGATGTTGGAAAAATTTGACACAACGGTCGGAAAATTTCCGGAAAATTGTCCATGAAAAAAAAATGTTTCACCCGTTTGGCTTGAAACTCGGTTTGCAAGGACAGAATTTGAAATAATTTGAAATGTGATTTTGCCATTTCGGAAAATCCGCTTAAGCGTGAAAATGCACGGAAAATTCTACTAAAATAGCTATTTTTCATCCGATTGTCTTGAAACTCGGATTGTAGGGATAGAATACGAAATATTTCGAAATATGATTTTTCGAAGTTGGAAAATTTGACCTGACGGTCGGAAAATTACCGGAAAATTCTGCATAAAAACAACTATTTTTCATCCGATTGGCTTCAAAATCGGTTTGTAAGATATAAAATACGAAATAATTTGAAAAGTGATTTTGCGAAAATCTACTTGCAAAATTGCTATTTTTCATCCGATTAACTTGAAACTTGGTTTGTAAAATTAAAATGAGAATTCATTTGTGTTTTCATTTTCCGATGTTGGAAATACCGCCGGGATTCCCGCTGGGAAATGGGTGGGATGTGGGTGTGATGTGGGAGGGATGTGGATGGGATGTGGGTGGTATGCAGATGGGAAGTGGGTGGGATGTAGGTGGGGAAGTGGATGGGATGTGGGCGGGAAGTGGAGGGATGTGGGTGGGAAGTGGGCGGGAAGTGAGAGGGATCTGGATGGGATGTGGGAGGGATGTAAAGGAAGTGGGAGGCATGTGGGTGGGAAACGGGTGGAAGTTGTGTAAGAAGTGGATGGGGAGTGGGTTGAGGGGGATGGGGGTGGTAAGAACGCAGCATCAAAGTCGTAACGGTGAAAAAGCAAAGTAGTAAAACGTTGACTTCAAGCCTATGTATGTATGATTCGATTTCTGGGTTCTAATAAATTACAAATTTACAGAATATTTTAAAATGGTAAATATTTGGCTCTCACGATTGACTTCAAACTGATTCTGATATTGGTTTTATACTGTTAAAGGCGCAGCGAAGCGCGACGGGCTTTTTGCTAGTCTATATATAAAATGTGTACGCCCGACTGATATGGTGACATATTATCAACGCACAGCCTAAACGGCTTATTCTACAGGTTTGAGATTTGGCATAGACCTTCGTTTAGTTATGCAGGCGCGCACTAAGAAAGAAAATTTGGAAAATTCCACCCGGAAAATCGGAAAAAGCGTCGGTAAAGTTTGTATTGGAAATATTTTATTGTTCATCCGATTGACTTGAAAACTTGGTTTGTAAGCATAGTACGCGAAATGAATCGACACGTGTTTTCCCGATTTTGGAAAATCCGCCCACAAGAAAAATGGCCGGAAAATTCTGCATGCAAAAACTATTTTTTATCCGATTGGCTTGAAACTCGGTTTGTAAAGAGAGAATACGAAATAATTTGAAATGTGATTTTCCGATGTTGGAAAATTTTACCCAACGGTTGGAAAATTCCCGGAGAAGTCAGCATGAAATAAAATAATTTCATCCGATTGGCTTGAAACTAAAGGGATAGAATACGAAACAATTTGAAATGTGATTTTCAATGTCGGGAAATCCGCTCCCATGCGGAAAATTCCCGGAAAATTCTCCATGGAAAATACTATTTTATACCCGATTGACTTGAAACTCAGTTTGTTAGGTCAAATTAAGAATTCATTCGTGTTTTCATTATCCGATGTTGGAAATACCGCCGGGATGCCCAAGTTGTTGGGAACTGGATGGGATGTGAGTGGGATGAGAGTGGTTAATTGTTTTGGAAGTGGGTGGGAAGTGGGTGGTATGTGGGTGGTATGTGGGTGGCAAGTGGGTGGGATGTGGGCGGAAGTGGGTGGTATGTGGGTGGCAAGTGGGTGGAATGTGGGTGGTAAGTGGATTGGAAGAGTGTGGGATGTGAGCGGGATATGGGCGGGATATGGGCGGGATGTGGGCGGGATGTGGGCGTGAAGTGGATGGTATGTGGGTGGGATTTGGGAGGGATATGGGTAGGATTTTGATGGGATGTAGATAGGATGTAGATGTGATGTAGGTGGAAAGTTGGTGGGAATTGGGTGGAGAGTGGGTGGGATGTGGGTATGAAGTAAGTGTGCATTGGTTCTATACTGTTGAAGGCGCAGCAAAGCGCGACGGGTTATTGCTAGTATATTATATATCGTTATCGTTTCGAGAGGGCGCAAAATTTTCTATAGCCTCTATCATAAATCAAATTTTTATATAATTTTGGTGATTTTGTGTGTAAACCCTACTAAAGACAACAACAATCAAACTAACAATCCGCGCAAGCAACAAATAATACAATAATTAAGACAAATCATTGTCAAGCAATAGCCCAGCGACAAACATTGGCGCCCACACAAACACTAAGCAAAGCAAATTTTGTTTACCCATACATCAACAACATAAACATCACTAAAGTTACACACACACACAAAACCAAAACAAAATTCTTTAAAACACTCAATAGCACCAAAAACAATTAAAAGTACCACCAATTAAACGTACCACCTGAACATGGCAGGTCCAACCAAACGTCAACGTACCGACACCTCGTCAATCGACAAGGCTGGAAGGCTCTCAGATGCCCCTTCGCCACAACTCGTACAGCTTCTCAACCAGCGTTTTGATGACCAGGCTACGCATATCACTGCTAGCATTACTGCCAGCATTGGTGAGGCTGAGGCTCGGATTCTTCGGGTTCTGGATGAAAAGTTGAACAGGTGGCCACTGACTTTCAGCTGCTAGTCCGCCGTGTTCAGGAGCTGGAGATGGAGGCGTCTGATGCTAGAGAGCTGCGTGCAGGCGAGGCTAAGCGAATCGGTGAATTACGGGAGGAGATTTCTGTACTCCGCGACAGGCTGAACTCCAAAATTGCCTCTGAGACTAATGCTCTTATAGAATGCGATTTGTGATTGCATGGAATTCTTTCATGGAGGGTTAAGACTTGAAGTCGATGTTTCACACTCTTTGATTTGAGCTGAAGTTCACCCCGGCACCGCGTATTAAAGGCATTTTCGGATAAGACAACATGAAGGCGTACAAATGGTTGTGGATCCGATAGTTATATTAAGACTTGAATCCGTGACGGATAAGGTTGTGCTCTTACGAGCAATAGGAGCTTACAAGAAAGCAACAAAACAACAACTAAACTGATCACTGCTTGGATTCGACTCACCCACTCCATTCTATATTAATGAGCAACTCTCCAAACAAAATTATGAGATCTTCAAAGAGTCAATGCGGTGTAAAAAGCTTAAGCTCTTCACAGCTGTGTTCTCTCGACGCGGCCTGGTGCATGTAAGATGCGGTGAGAGCGTCACTTGCGTGGAGAGCATGGGAAAGCTTCTGGCCTTGAAGAGTGAAGCATAGGGCGATAGCATTAATAACGAGAGCGTAAGTTAAAGTCGGCTCTAACCGACTTCGATATACCCGTTACTCATGAAAAAACATGATTAACAGTGTCCCCGCGTTTCTTAGTGCGACCATCCAAAAAGTATGCAACATTTTTTAGGGTAGTAGCGGGGAGGGCTGGGTTCACTTTTTTGCTTATAACTTGAGAACCGTTCATCCGATCTTTATCATTGTTTCGGCAAATTGATTCATTTTGCTAATTACTAACTATCTCTAGAAGGTACGAATCCTCTATCTTTAAAACTGTAGGAGATATAACTTTTTCCCAAATTGCGGGGGCGGGAGGGGGCGTGGCCAAAATTTGAAACAAACTTGATCTGCGTGCAGATAAAAGAAGCATTTGTCCCATACATGTCAAACCTCTATCTCTTACCATCTCTGAGATCTAGGTGTTCATACAGAGCGGACGGACGGACGGACGGACGGACGGACGGACGGACGGACGGACGGACGGACGGACAGACGGACAAGGCTAAATCGACTCGGCTGTTGATGCTGATCAAGAATATATATACTTTATATGGTCGGAAATGATTCCTTCTGCCTGTTACATACATTTGCACGACTTTAGTATACCCTTTTTACTCTACGAGTAACGGGTATAAAAATAATCATAATAACGAGTTGATCAAGCTTTAGCGGAGCAAAGCTCCTTTCGCCAGTAAAAGTTTTAAGATAAAATTTATACAAATTAGTATTTTGTCATGTACGGTGTGTGGTCTCTATTGTCCACTTCAATGTAAAAAACGTGCGTTTTTAACAGATAGTTTTTACGACAGTTCCAATAATGACTGACTTTAGCTTATCCAACACGAATAGTTACTCATTATTACGAATACTTACCAAACTAAAGAAGGGCCTAAAAATATGTCACATTAATGCGCAGAGTCTTACCAAAAAGATCGAGGAATTTCGATATTTATTTGTGAACTCAAATGTGGATGTCGTTTGTGTGTCGGAGACGTGGTTTATGTCAAGTTTATGTGATCAGTTAGTCTCATGTGATAGTTACGTTCTGTATCGGTCTGATCGTGAAGGTCATGCTGGGGGTGTGGCAATTTACGTTAACAAAAGACTGAACTCTAAGTTAGTTTGTAAGCAACCAATCGGGAGTACAATGGAATGGATTTTTGTTCAGATATGCAATAACACACACCATATGAAGACACTGATTGGTTGTATTTACCGTCCACACCGAAATATTGAATTCTCCGAAGTTATAAGTCTTGTTTCCACACTCTCGCTTAATTATACTGACATTATACTGACAGGGGATATGAACAGCAACATTTTAGTTGACAAAAGGCTATCAGATGACATGATTTCACTCGACTTACAGTTAGTAAACTCCACCATAGCAACACACTACACCAGCACCAGCGATACTCTATTAGATGTAATTTTTGTGAATAACCCTGTGAAAGTCCTCAAGTATGACCAATTGTCCGTACCTGTCTTCTCCAAACATGACTTAATCTTCCTGACCTATGATACACAACTTGACTACAATGACCATCAAATAGAATATAGGGACTTTAGGAATGATGACTTTAACTATTATTGTTATTGGAATTTAATTTATGTGTTGCCCTCTGTTGATCATCAGTTAAGTCACTTTCAAACTAACATTAAATATCTATACGACTTATATGTTCCACTTCGACAAAAAAAGATTAGTCCCAGACAAAAACCGTGTATAAATAAGGACATAAAGTTGGCTATTTCTTCACGTGATATGATGTTTAAGAAATGGAAGCGTTACAGAACTACATATCATCTGGACAAATTTAGAAAAGCTAAGAAAACTGTTAAAAAAAACAAATCAAGTCTGCAAAGCGAAAATTTTTCGAAGAAAAATTTGGCAGCGCTGTTGGTAACAGGGAAACCTGGAACCAACTAAAAAGTCTAGGGTTGGGTAAACCAAAGCCATCAGTTCAAACTGATATTAATGTAGACGATCTCAATGAAAAATTCGTACAATGCAAAGTACCTGAAGTCTCCATAAATTCGTACCTAAATCACATACCTGACACTGACAACGACTGAGAAAATAGTTTAAGTTTTTCGTGTGTAACTGAATGTGATGTCCTGGAGTCGATTCTTAAGATGAAATCAAATGCTACTGGTCTGGATGAAATAAACCCATTAAACCCGGTTTTAAAAATACTATTACCAGTAACTCTCTGCTACATTACTCACATTATAAATACTGCCTTGACAGGTGGCCAATTCCTGGAAAGTAGCGAAGGTTGTGCCGATTCCAAAATCCGCTGAAGAATTTAGGCCTATATCGATTTTACCATTCTGTCCAAAGTTTGTGAGCATCTGATGGCAGGCCAAATAACTAACTTTATGCATTCTGAAAAATTCTTTAATAACAAAAATGGGTTTAAAAAAACAGAAGCTGTACCACAGATATTATAAACATCGCTGAAGACATCCGTAGACAAATGGACAACGATAGTGTAAATTTTGATTTGTCAAGTTATAGTACTTAGTTTTATCTGTAAATTGTAGTTTATACTTTCTTAATTTTTATAAGATATAAGTTCGTGATCGATCTTCGAAGAATGACCGATTTGCATGAAAATTTAAATTTGTTGTGCTTTTCATGAGCTACAATGGCGCTTTTAAAGCAATAATGCACCTTTTGGGGGTGTTTTAAACAAAAAAATAACTGGCGCCAGTGTCTCACTTGGCCCATTTGAAGCCTAATTCATAAAATTTAATGTTTTTCGAGAGGTTGTTTGATATAAAGCAAATATGAATTTTGTGCCAAATTGTTTTAATCTAGTACTGATTGAATGTTATTGTACATTTGCATGACAATTAATGTAAGGTCTATGTTAGATCAGGTAGTCTTTTAATATTTCCTGTACACTTTTTGTGTATCAATCTAGTTATCTTGCCATAAAATTTAACTCATTTTTTCGGGATTAACCGCCTGTAACTTTGTCCATCAAAAGATTCAAATGCAACAAAATTTGTGAAATTAGAAGAACCATTGGTCTGCATGCTAAAGTGGTTTTCATTAAAATGCAAGCACCCCAAATGGCTGGTACAAGGCGATTAAGTTTTTAAAAATTTACTATAATTTGATGAAAATTTCTCTTCAAAGGCCAATTTAGTCGCTTTTAGGTTTGCTGATGATGCTCCATTGATTTTTTTAGGCGACCTTAGTATGTATACTGTCGCATAGAGCTCATAAATACAGATATTGTTGCTCGGTGTAACCTCCATAATTTTTTAAAAGCCAAAAAAAACTGCAAAATGGTTTTTCCGCGTTATCTTGAAAACAAGAGCTGATGGAGAAAAACCGAGACCGGTTTTGGAATCAGTGCAAAAAACTGGATCAGAATTTGTCATCAATAAGGCTGGACCAAAATGGCTGTTGGCCAGTGTAATATAAGCTCTCTATAACTTAGTGCAAGGATGTCAAACATAATCAAAATTAAATTCAAAAATTAGATGACCCCTATGTAGATTTTGTTGCAATTTTGTCTTTATTTCTTTCGCATGGTAGATGACATTGTTGACATCAGCCTTGTCTATTTTTGATTTGGTCTTGTTATCACAGGAACATAAAATTCACAGTAGAATTAGAGAAGGATAGAGAACTTCCGAATTTAGACGCAACAATTAACATACACGGAAACATACTTAAAACAAAGTGGTACATGAAGCAAATAGCATCTGAACGGATAATAAACTATTATTCAAAACATCCGAAAAACATGATAATAAAACAGAGCTGAAAAATGAAACTGAAAAAAAAGAAAAAACATAAGAAAACCTTTTTACTTTAATTTTGATAAATATTATATGCTTCCACACAAGAGTGTCCCAAAAAAATTGTTTTTATATTTTCACGGGTGCACCGGCATTTTCAGAAAGCTTATGGAGATGAGATTTTTTTCAGATTTTTCGAAAGACGATTAGAGGTCGCACAAATCGAATTTACCCACAAAAAATTGGGTTTTCCGTATTGATTTAGATTTTTACTTATAGCATGGTAAATAACCACGATTTTCCTGGTTTTAAAATCATTTATTCGTAAATTTTTCATAAATTTTGTAAAAACGCATTATAACTTTTTAAAATTTCTATGAAAATTGAAAAAACTAATGATGCAGTTTAAAAGTTGGATAAATTTAAAAAAAACTGAAACTAAGAAATTCAAATATGCTCTTTCCGTTCCAGAGTTATACTCTTTTAAAGCTTTGTACACACAAAAAAAAATTGTAAATGTAACATTTTTCGTTTTTGACTAAAAATTTTTGATTTAATGATTTTTCTTGTTGATTTTACCAATAATCAAGACAAAAGTCCTTTAAAATTAACTATGTGTCCCTTTGATTTCAAAATGCTGACACTTTTGATTTTTCTTCGCAAATTTCGTATGCGCTATATATATGGCCAGAGTGTGGAATTAGATCTTGAGAATTGCAGCAGGCAATTATGCGAACATTTTCTACACACATCAGAATCCCATTCACTATAAGTAAGCTTTTTAATGGCCTTGACTGAGACGCGCGGCGTAGCCCAGTCGTCTAGAACGTCAGTCACATTGAATTTCAGTGCAAGGGAACCGAGTTCGAATCATGACAGAGTAAGTAAAAGTTTTTTCAATTAATAAATGTAAGTTAATTTAATTCGTTGTTTTTCGGAATAACAAAATTATTCAGGCAACCAGCAGCAGCGCAGCAGTGCTAAGTAATTTGATTTTTTCCTTATATCTAAAAATCAAAAGTGCAGACATTTTGTTATTATATGGAAAAACTGTTGGGCGAAAATCAAAGACGTAAATTGGTGAATTTACCAATGAAAATGTTACATTTACCAACGTTTTTTTTTGTGTGTAGAAAAATTCGGTTCGGTTCAACAAATTAAGTAGTTTTTCCAACGTCACATACAATATCGAAATATAGAAATTCCTTGTTATCTGACTATCATTCAAGAAGTTTAAGAAGAGAAGTCAAGAAGCGAATATGGATCGAGCATTAGAACTTTTAAATGACAACTGCAGAGCATAAAAAGAATGTAACTATAAAGAATATAATGTTGAATGTTGAAGGTTGCTCATGTGCTTCAAAAGCATTTCTGGACCAAGTTAACTCAATAAATTCCCTGGAGGACTATATAACTACAGTTTGTTGTGCTGCACATGCTCAAAATTTAGTAGGTAACGATATTTAAAGGCACAATTTTCCGTGCTCACATTATATGAAATCTTTGCTTATAATAAAATTGAATTAAAATTGAACTCGATTGAGTTAGGTTAACAAAATATGCGAACGGTTACTAACTATTAACGATTTTTTAATTAAGAGTTCTTTAAAAAGAGCTCCACCTAAAAACATTTGATTGTTCAATATATCTTTTTATAGCTGCGTTCAAAAAAAAAAACCTTTAAAGCTACAGGATTCACAATTATTAGCAAGTCTAGCAAGTATTCCGCTTGCTTTTGATTTGGAGCAACTGTTCTGAAATCTTTTGTTTATTACTACGTATACTCGTTCGATAAACGTTCTTTTATTATGAGTTAATTACCAAGATTGGCTGCAGTCCTCTAAGACCCGAGATTTTAAACTTTGTTCACTTCACATTACACATTACTGACATGCTGAAGCTCTAAAAGAAATTCTTGATCAGAGTTTTAAATAATTCAACATCTGATTGCGAAGAATCTGTAAATGATGTTATAGATTCCTTCGACTATGGTCCAATACATCGACGACTTAAAAAATATTGCCTTAACTATACTTGCTATTCTAGCAAATCAGGAATCAGTTTAATGGGCCTTTTCAACACTTTACAATCTAAGAAGAATGCTTATTAATTTTAACTGAGCGGTTCTCAAAAGTTGTTAGTGCCAGCTAGTGAATTTGATAATTAAGAATTGCATTATTAACATAAGGAATATTATTTTAAAAAAATATGTGTTAATAAATCGAAATTATTCTTCAATGTTCAAGCGAACCGAGGTTTGAACCAAAACCTTATGTTCAGGGGTTACGAAAACCGGTCCGCGAACCGAAGATTAGGCTTTACAACGGGTTCGAATCCCCGGACCGAACCTTCTGTAAAATTTTAGAGGTTTGGAGCCGTGTTCATAACTATACAAAATTGTTATGTTTTTTTAATTGGACAGAAAAAAATATTCAATTTACTTTAAAATAAGACCTCACATACAGAAATCAGACATAAGGTGGATTTTTATTCAAGTTTTGGTGAAAAAGAGCAGACTGACAAGTTTTTAAATTACTTCAGCATTTACAGAAACCAAGTGATTCTTACACTGATCCCCTGATCGTACGTTACACTGTGACGGAATGACACTTAAGTGTGACGCTACTGGACGCAGTGTAAACCGAACCTTAGTTGCAGTTAGAAATTATTGATGGCTTGTTTACGCCTACAAAATTATGGTTAATCTCTAAGAACGTTTGGTAAATTAAGTCTAGAAAAGACCCAAATTTAAATGCAAAAAGAGCGTTAACTTATTTTGCAATGTTTACGGGTTGCATGTTAGAACTATCGATCGAGATAACAAAAGGAGTCGCTTAAAATAACGTATTTTAATTACATCAAACTGTCAATAAATAATTAAGGTGCTAATTGGGTTTCACACCTGTTATGCGTAAGTTGCCGTAGAATTTCGCAAAAGTAAGCTTCAGAGGAAAAAAAAATTTTGTGTTGATAGTCTAATGATTTAAAGGGTACAACAAGAGATCCAGAGTACGTTCGAAAAAATTGATACGAAATCTTCGGTATTTCTGGCTAGTTTTCAGGTAACACGGGCCTAGCCGAACTATAATCAAAGATCCATAATTGTCATTCCTACAGATTAATTCAAATTTTCATATTCAATTTTCATATTAAAATAATTATCAACAGTTTTCACAATGTCTCTGAAATTTCACTTTCTGAACTCGAACCTTAACGCCTTTTATGAAAATTTGAGTGTCGAAAGCGATGAGCAACGAGAAAGGATTCAACCGGAAATGATGTCAATTAAGTACAGGTACCAAGACAACAGGGGCTTAAATAATTATTGTCATGGACTCATCCGAGATTCTTAAAGAATCGCATACTGCCGCAAAAAGTGTTGCCTTATATTTTGAAAGTGATTAAAATGAAATTTTATTGATTTTGCAATAAATATGATTTATTAGAATTATTCTACGCCTGAGCTCATTGAAACCACCCAATTAAGTCAGAAAAAACAGCCTAAGCGGCATCTAAAGAAACTATAGTTTTGTCTATTTCACCAAAAAATTCATAAAAAATTCACCTTATGTCCGATTTCTATATGTGAGGTCTTAATTTAAAGTAAATTAAATATTTTTTACTGTCCAATTAAAAAAACGTAACAATTTTGTATAGTTATAAATCTACAAGCGTTTTAATTTCTATAAATTTTGAAATTTAGCAAAATAAAATAATTTTTTTCTTTATTTGAGCCCATAGCACAGATCCCTCTCTGGGAACAAACTGTTTGGCCAAGTATTTTCTTTTAAAATTTTTTTAGAGCTTTCAAATCGATTGAAAAACCAAAAAGTTATGAGAGTTGAGTGGAGGCAAGTTTTGGAAAAATCGAAAAAACCGTTTACCGATAATATCTCGATAACGCGTCGATAGAATTTTTTTATATGCGATTTTCGTGATCAGCGGGTCAATTGACTTTAGAAAAAGTTGGTTTGGTCCAATGGGGGAAAATCGACTCTCATTTTGTCGAGCAGTGTTATTCCTGTTCGAGTGAGATAAACTCCAGTCGAATTAACAATTAATGCATCTTCACTACAGCTGTGCCATTAATGTACTCCATACCCAGAGTATATTAAGTTTTATGCAAATGGAACAGGAAGCATCACCCACCCTTTGAGGAATATGTTTTCTTGATCAGCATCAACCGTCGAGTCGATATTGCAGATTCCGCCGCCAGTCTGTCCGAATGATCAAACAGATCTCAGAGATGGTAAGAGATAGAGGTTTGGCATATGTGGGACATAAACCTCTTATACTACATGCAGGCAGATCAAGTTTATTTTGAAAATTTTGCCACGACCCCTCATATCTTTATATTTATATTTGATTTTAAATTCAGGTTATCATAGCTAAATCGTTTAATGGCTCGTGCCCGTTTGAGTGTTGGGCTGAGTGTGCTTTTTAAAATTCTATTTTTAATTCGCTTACCCTATAGCGGTATGTACTGCACATACGTAGTGGACGGATATACATGCATTATTTGTTGATTTGACTGCAGGTTATCCTGACAGTAACAGCAACGAACAAATATGAAAACATTTGTGTGATTGTGTAATAACATGAAAAACTATATTTAAATTTCCCACTAAACTTTAGCAAACTATACTTTTAGGGGCATTAATGTTAAATCAATCGATTTTCTGTCAACACACTTTAAAAGAATACTAGATGTTCGAAGTGTGCTCAGATATTCGCGAATAACTTCGCCATTAGGTAACCAAATTTATCGGGAGAACCAATGTTCAACGCTGAATTAACTGGGCTTTTATAATAAACCATAAGAAAAAATCGCATAGAATAAAATAGTGAAACCAGTGGTGGTCAAAGATCAAATTTCGCAAAAAAAAAAATTTTAAATACCAGATCTGTAACCCGCATTTCTCAGCCATCGCGGTAAATCACTATAACCTATGAACAAAATATATTAGACTCTTCACGTCGCTATCAGAATATACAAAGTTATATAAAATCAGATGGTCCATTCGCGAGTTATTCCAATTTAAGTGAGCAAAAAGATCAATAAACGGTTTTTGGGCCATAACTTCAGATTTTGGGGGTCCCCGAGGAAGTGCTATACGCGACCTGCTCTACAGCGTACGCTATGCCAATACCCAGGTTATTACAATTTTTGGAAATTTGTAGCACTGTGTTATTTGCGTGAACAATTTTTTTATTTATGTTGGGGGTTGATTGTTGTGCTTTGCAGGGACTTAGGCACTTATACTTATTATAATATTATAGAATTAAGAAAAAATTTTCACTATGATATCTCCACTAGAAGTATTTTTGGCAGCTCGTCCGATCTGCGTGATGTTGTCATTTATGAAAAGATTGATAAATACGAAGTACACGTGCCAAATTTCAGCTACATAGCTTTGAAACTGACTGCGTGGCAAAGCTTTCTTAAAGGGCATTTTAATTTGTTTATAACTTCATAAATAAATCAGGCATGTTCCCAATTCCATTACTTTTTGAAAAGTAAATCGAACGCAATTCCGCTTCGGTTTTGTTTTTGTATTCTCAATTTCGAACGAAATTGCTCTCTTTTTAGACCAAGCGAGAATGGCACTAGATACACAAAAGAGAAACCAGAATTTCAAGCGAAAATGGAACAGTCAGAAATGAGATAGGCTGACTTTTTGGTTTCACTTTTCGGTTAAAGCTTAGTACTCAGACAAACTAAATCGATTTAGCTGGGTGTCAACTCCATATAAAAAAAAGGGTGTCGGAAAGCTTTCGTAAAATTCCGACAGGCCTCCTACGCTCGGTCGAACTCAGACAAACTAAAATTTCCGTTCATACCCATCGGAAATCTCGTAGTGCCGCTAACTTGACAGGCACAAACAGCTGATTCAAATTATTGAAAAATTACAAATAATGTAAGGATCATTATTGTAGCAACTATTGCATCAATGGAGGCCACCATAACTATTCGCTGTTAATTCGTTTGAATTTTCCCGCCGAGTCAAATTTGAAAACAAAACACTGCACATTATTTCGTCGATAGCAAGTGCGAAATAAACACCCCATGTGTGTATATGTAGAGACGAAAAATCAAAGAAAATCTAATATGTATAGAAGCACACTCTGCTGCGTCGCCATTTTTTCTCTCAAAAAGTGAACAGCTGATTGGGGTGTGTGATATGCGCGCGATTTGAATTTTCGAACGAAAAACGAAAAATGTTTTCAAGTTTAGAAATAGATTAAGCAATGTAATTTTTGCATAGAAGAAGTAACTATAGAAGCACACTCTGCTGCGTGGGCATTTTTTTAATGAGAAAGTGAAGAGCTGGTCGAGGGCGAGTCATGGGCGCACGATTTGAATTTTCGAACTTATTTCGAATATTTAGAGGACATAAAGCGGCCATAAAGCAGGCGTGTGTCAAATTTTGTGTTGCTGACTCTCATTGAGAGAGAGAGAGCCAGCAACACAAAATGTGTCCTGCTCGTCAAATTGTTGCAAAACATTGATTGGATTTTTATTAAAAGCTCCTCGGGCGAAACTAAAGAATTAAGCAATTAATTACCACTGCAGAAATTAGGCAAAGACAACTTTATCAAATTAAATTATAAAAATATTGGAATTTAATTAATTTAAGTTTTTGATATATAAAAAAAAAAAAGCAAACTATATATTTTGATATTTTTCGCGTTTTTTTGTAACATTTTGGATGCAGTATATGTTGATTTGATGGCTAAAATATTCTTTCAAAAAACAGTTATCAAGCGACTGTGAATTGCTACAAAATATTTTAAAACAGTTGACTCTTAACTAACGCCGACGTTACACACTTTGCCATTAATATTTAAAAAACAAAAAGTTGTAATCAAGGTATTTGTTTTTTGATCAGATTAAAGTGCATAAGAACCTCTGTTTATAAAGCTAAGTTGGAAAACCGAATTATTAAAATTTATTCTGTTAAATTTAAGAAACCCTATTCTCCGTTGCGGACGTTACACACAATTTATCAATTTTTAGTTAAAATGATTAATATATATTACATATTTTACAAATATACTTTTTTTTCTAATATTTAAGAAAATGGAACAAATTTTAAGTTTAGCTAAGCGCTAAATACTAAAAAAGACTGATTAGCCCACTTTTTTTGACCAATGAAAGAATAAATGCAAGCTAGAGCTGGAGTAGGCAAGCCTCTGCCAAGAACAAACAAACCACCGTAAACCCACATTGCTTATATATTTTGAAGCTTCAATGTGTATTCTTTTATTCCAATAACAAACATTTGGATGTTTGTACCAAGCAACAATTTTAAATTTCTGCCCTTGGTTTAAAACATTTTCGAATTAGCCCATATGTATGCATTTAATATGTCCCTGTAAGATTTCTTTAAATTAAATGAATATTTCAATGCCGTATCAAAGAAATTACATGCCACTAAAATCTAAAACCCCAAATGAACACACGAAAAGTTGCCCCCAAAAAAATTTCAGGGTAAAGCCCCATACGGAGTACGACGAAAAATTCGTTTTGATACAGTATTTCATATAATTAGAAACACCTTGGCTTTGGTTTGATGCTCATGTGCTGTTAGAAAGTGTTTCTATTTATGTGAAATGCTGTATCGAAACGAATTTTCGTCGTCATTCGTATGGGGCTTAAACAAAAATCATATGGTCGCCCATATACATATCCGTTTCATTAACTCCCATTCAATTTATCATGCTTTGAACAAAGCCCAAAAACAACGCCACAGAAGTGAGCAGACCAGCATCATAATGTACCCAGCAACAATTCGAACGACAATAGCAACACTCGAATGTACCTATTGTCAGGATTGCCTGAACAGCACTCGAAATTGAGCGGCGTCGCAAAGTGCCTCTCTACCTTTAGATTCTCTTTGGAAAAATATGTTTACACAGGGACCGTAACTGTTATAAGCAGGGCATAATACCGGAACCGAAACCGGAACCGTTAACCGAAATAAACCGTTTCAAATCGCGAACCGGAACCGGAATCGAAACAAATTTTTAGTTGGGAACCGAAAACCGTTTACCGTTATTATTGGAACCGATATAACCGGAACGAAACCGAATCGTTGGTACCGGTACGGTTTCGGTTTTTTTACCTTTGCTGAGCGCATCGCAGTTTTAGTCAGACGTTTGTAAGGCAAAAACAACAATCATAGCACGTCCTTTACACGATGCCATATTTTCCTGCAACTCTTTCTTTTTAGGAGTCATAAAATTTAAGCACCCCTATGTAATATGACACTTGCAAGAAAATCTCGCATATTGTTAAGGGCGCTTAACTTACTATGATTGATTTGTTTTTGGCAGCAAACAAAAATATGTGCATACATATGGCTAAAAGATTACTAAGAAAATGCAGAATCCAAGGAGTACTTCAAAGGAGAAGGTTAAACAGAGTCTTACCCAAGGACCTCAACTCACCGCGACTCTAGCAGAACACCATCTACACCAAATTTCCTAATTTTCTCATTAAATCTTACATTAAAACACTAGACACTGCCAAGTACTCTTAAACCTAATACTTCACACTAGTATAAGCGGCCAAAAATGGTAGCAAAAGGCTAGTTAATAAATGATAAGAAATAGAAAAGCAGAGAAATCCTTTGAAAACAATCCTTTTAAGGGCATATTTTTGGACCCTAGGTATAACGTAACGCTAAGTACTGAGCAAAAAATACTTGTATCGATCTTTTACTAAATATTTCTTAAAAATTTCGTCGTTTGCTGATCTTCTTGATTGGCCCGATGCATGCATCACAACCGTTCGACGGTCTCGGCCGCTGCGATTAATGTCCGCCAGTCGCTTCTGCTCCGTGCGAGCTGGGACCAGTTGGTCACACCAAGCTTGGCAAGGTCTGCCCGAACCTGGTCATCCCATCTTAGTCGAGGTCTCCCCCGCCTGCCTCTTCCTCCGTAGTCTGCCGCCTTCGAATAATAAGCTTTCCTTACTGGAGCTTCTTCATCCATCCTGGTGACATGTCCTAACCAGCGCAGCCGCTGTTGCTTTATGCGCTTGACCAGACAGGTGTCCCCATAGAGCTCGTACAGTTCGTCATTATTTCGAATGCGGAAATCATCGCCAACTTTTAAAGGTCCATAAATCCTCCGAAGAATCTTTCGTTCAAACACGCCAATCGCCGCTTCATCCGCTGCTGTCATTGTCCATGCTTCTGCGCCGTATTGCAGGACTGGGATGATAAGTGACTTGTATAGGGCTAATTTTGTTCTTCGCTTGAGGTCTCTGCTCTTGAGCTCTCTACTTAGCCCGTAGAAGCATCGGTTTGCAAGAGTGATCCTTCGTCGGATTTCTAGACTGATGTTGTTGTCGCTGGTTATCGTCGTTCCGAGGTAGACAAAATCCTCTACAACTTTAAAGTTGTATTCTCCCATTGTTTGCTGATCAATCACTCCTTAATGATGAATGCACTTCAAATTATGGTTCATCTGATTGCGCCGACGAAGTTGAGGCTTATGTGATTCTTAACTGGTGGTCAGAATACTCCACAAAGTTCCCAGAATTGTATGAGATTTCAAAAGTTGTTTTTTCTGTTCCAGCTACGCAGCTTAGCGAGGAGCGCGCGTATTCTCTGGCTTAAAATTTATAATAAATCCGCTAAGAAGTTGCATGGACTCAATCACAAGAATTTTACATAGAGGACGTATACAATTCGAAAAGTAAAAATACGTACTATAATATTTATGCGCATATAATGCAATCATTAGATCATACATGTTTACTACGTAAAGAAATACGAAATATAAAGTCTGTATAATTTTACTTTAAATGTAAAACCATTAATTTTTGTTGAATTTTGATTCGTCTTATTAAACGGGAATAAAATGAGTTAGATTTATCTTAGAAGTTAATTTTTTCAGTATTAAAAATAAGTATTACTTATATCGGTACGTACCGGTACGTACCGGTATACCGAAACAAAATTAGCGTATCGAAACCGGAAAACCGAAATTAAATGAAAACCGAAATAGAACCTTTAACCGATACGGGACGACCGGAACCGAAAAAATTTTTCGGGATTAAGCCCTGGTTATAAGTTTAAAAATAAAAATTGTGACTTAACAGTTATTTCGTAACTTTTAAAATATAAATTTTTTTAACTGTTATTTTATAATTTTTATATATAAGTTATTTAATAACAGTTATTTTTCCAAAAAAATTGATTATAACTGTTATTTGTCAACGTTTATTTTTAAAATCACAAAATAACAGTTATTTTGCAACTTTTATTTTAAAAGTTAAAAATAAACGTTGAATTGCAATATTTGCGAAGTTATGCAAGCTATTGGGACATAAAGTTGCGTATGCACGTACCTTGAGTCCTACTACCACCATGCCGATTTTGGTTCAAGTCGGATGACTATTACACATACCTGAACTAAGAACAAATTGTCGCTTATATGCAATCCAATGATAGATAAAATACATTATTAATAATATATTGTGGCTCGTGAGCCACAACACTCGGCTCTGAGCTGTGAGCCACAGCTCGTGAGCTGGGGGCCAGCAACCGGCTCTCGGCTTTTGAGCCATAGCACGTGAGCCGCTCTCGGCTCGTGAGCCCCAGCTCTCTGTTCTACGCTGGGAGCCACAGCTCTCTGTTCTACGCTGGGAGCCACAGACTGTGTGGTTCGCGAGTTATTCTTACCTATTTACCATGACTGCCGACTTTTAAAATCGCGTAATAATACCAATGAGGATTCAAAATAGTAAAAAAAATGAAGAACGTTAACACCAATCAAGTGAAAAATCCAGGCAGGATCAATGCTTGAGCGCAATTTGAAGCTAACGGATCTCCATGGTAATAAGACCGCTAATTACTTAAGAAACTGCTTTTCAATTTTACAAATGACCACACATAATAACATTGCCCTGTTTATGACAATACTGAACCGCGATAAACACCTTGGAAGACCAATGCTAAAGAATATAGTCAAGATCATAAGAATCGTTTTAAACCACTTTCCGTTACTGACAAATCAATAAATCGCGCAAAAATACCAAAGAGGATCAAAAATAGTAACAATCCAAACAAATTGTACTCCCTATCAAGTGAAAAATGCTAGGATCAATGCATAAGAGCCATTCGCAGCTAATGGTTCTCCATGGTAATAAGACCGCTAATTTCTAAAGAAACTCCTTTCCAATACCACAAATTATAATAACACAGTCATGATTATGACACTACTGAACCGCGATATACACCATGGAGGACCAATGTTAAAGAATATAGTCCAGATCACAAGGAACATTTCAAACCACTTTCCGTTACTGACAAATCATTTAATCGCGGAAAAATACCGAAGAGGATCAAAAATAGTAACAATGCCCTCCCTATAAATCATATTAATTCTTGACCAGCGTCCATAGACGAGTCGATATAGCCATGTTTGTTTTGCATCACAGTTGAAGACATATTGCGTTTTAATTCTTTAGCATTGATCTTCCATGGTGATTGTCGCGGTACAGTTGTGTCATAAACAGGGCAATGTAGTTCTGTGTTGACATTGAAAAGCAGTTTCTTAAGTAATTAGCGGTTTTGTTACCATGGCGATCCCATAGCTGCGAATGGCGCTCATGCATTAATCCTGGCACGATTTGCCGCTTGGTTGGAAGTACATTTTGCTTCGCATAGTTACAATGTTTGATCCTCTTTGGTATTTCTCCGCAATTTAAGACGGCTTTCTTACTTTCAGTAACGGAAAGTGGCTTAAATCGGTTCTTATGATCTTGACTATATTCTTTAGCATCTTATATTTTATTCTCATTGGTGTGTAATAGTCATCGCGACTTGAACCAAAATCGGCGTGCTGTGGTAGTAGGACTCAAGGTACGGCGCATACGCAACTTTATGTCCCAATAGCTTGCATAACTTGCACAAATATTGCAATTCAAGTCGTTTATTTTTAACTTTTAAAATAAAAGTTGCAAAATAACTGTTATTTTGTGATTTTAAAAATAAACGTTGACAAATAACACTTATAATCAATTTTTTTGTAAAAATAACTGTTATTAAAAAAACTTTTATATAAAAATTATAAAATAACAGTTAAAAAAATTTATATTTTTAAAAGTTATGAATAACCCTTTATGTCCTAATTTCATAGTGCTTGCAAAGACTTGAACAATGGTACATTTCTCGTATTCGTAGCTAACTCCCTTCACCGTGACTTTTTTGGTTAAAATTTAATATCATAACAGTTATTTTCGGTCCCTGGTTTTACATATATTTCACACCTTCGAAATCATCACTCATCGCGTGACGTGAGCGTCGGGTGGCAACGCTGTGTTATCGATATGACAATTTCGCGCGTGAACTCCATACCAATTCACGAAACAGCAACCTGCGAAATCCGTGCGAAATCATTTTTTTTATATGGACTTTTTTTATTTCGCGGGTATCTTCATACTAAGCTTTAAGCCAGTATCTAGCGCCGCGGAATTTCCTGTCAAATTTCATATAAAACGAGATCGTAAGTTAAAGTCGGCTCTAACCGACTTCGATATACCCGTTACTCATGAAAAAACATTTTTAACAGTGTTCCCGCGTTCCTAAGTGTGACCATCCAAGAAGTATGCAACATTTTTTAAGGTGTTAGCGGGGAGGGCTTGGTTCACTTTTTTGCTTATAACTTGAGAACGGTTCATCCGATCTTTATCATTTCTTCGGCAAATTGATTCATTTTGCTAATTACTAACTATCTCTAGAAGGTACGAATCCTCTATCTTTAAAACTGTAGGAGATATAACTTTTTCCCAAATTGCGGGGGCGGGAGGGGGCGTGGCCAAAATTTGAAACAAACTTGATCTGCGTGCAGATAAAAGAAGCATTTGTCCCATACATGTCAAACCTCTATCTCTTACCATCTCTGAGATCTAGGTGTTCATACAGACGGACGGACGGACGGACGGACGGACGGACGGACGGACAGACGGACAAGGCTAAATCGACTCGGCTGTTGATGCTGATCAAGAATATATATACTTTATATGGTCGGAAATGATTCCTTCTGCCTGTTACATACATTTGCACGGCTTTAGTATACCCTTTTTACTCTACGAGTAACGGGTATAAAAAACTGTGGCAGGAATTTTTAGTTTACCTTTTCGTTGCTTGTGTATCCAGCAACATGAACGTAATCCACAGTTTCTTATCGATGTTGGCCTATCTGGCGTGTGTGGATGGAAAAAACAAAGCTAAAAAAACAGCAGGAAATATATTGCCAACAATTATTTTGGATGTGATGAGCGAAAATTTTGGGGCAATGCTATTTTTTTATTATGAGCTGTCATCTGGCTGGGGAACCAGGGATGGTGCAAATATTGGTCAGAGAGATGCTGTCCACAGACCAAAAGGTCACACTTAGGCGCCTTTATTAGTGGAAGATAGTTTCTTGAGGGCAGCTGAGCATGCCGTACCCCATAAAGGGATCGCTTAGATCCACCGCAATGAGGCTTGAGAAGCAATGGGTACAATGCCGTTGCTACTGCTCGAGTCCCATGGACTTTCCTGTTCAAGCGGCCCAGCGTCAAGGTACCGCGGTCTTGTATCGAAAGACTTCTTTTGATTGGAGTACAGCCTAGAGTCATGCAGCAGAGATGTTTTGCGCCATCCGAGACAACATCATCCCCAAGTATAACCTGTAGCACCCATTTCGAGCAGCATGCTTCCTCCTGAAAATATTATTTTTATTTTTTAATTTACTTAAATTCAAATAGTTAAAAGTGCTTAACAGCTGATTGATCAGAGTGACCTTCCACCTTTAGATGCATGGTCACACTGTTTAAGTTATGTTCCACACACACAAGAAATAAAAAATAAATTCTGGCAGGAATTTTCCGCAGTGCTGAT
>JAEIFU010003422.1:0-28799 GCA_018904235.1 Lordiphosa stackelbergi | reverse complement strand
GTGGTGAATCGCACCAGAAGATATCAATATTTATCAGAACAAGAGAGGAATCAAATCTAAGAAAGATTAGCTGAATGTTTAGCCAGTACTGGATGAAGACGACAAGATCCAGATTATGTACCCCCTTAGAAGATAAAGGCTTCTGATGTTGAGAGACAGACATCGTCATAGAAGCTGAAAATCCATATGACGATGATGATAATTTCAAAGATTTAGTGGAAGTCCGCTGCAACTGCCACCGCTTGAAGCGCTTGAAAGCTAAGTCGACATGAGCAGCGAACAACGCTCACGGGGCCAGGCTCAATTATAAAATACCGGTTTCAAAGGATGGCAAGCTTTTTTTGGTCAAACAGTCAGTTCATCCTTCTGAGTTGTAAATGCAACGGAAACCCTACCTTCAGGGCGACGATGTCTGCACCGATATAAAATCATTCTAAAATATACCGGATTTGATAACGGCAAACAGACCCGCTCGACTATTAAAAGTAAGTCGGCAGCCATCGACGATATTTTGAACATGCTTATGAAGAACTTGGAGCGACCATATGTCCCGGGTGCTCAGATAACTATTGACGAGCAATTGCCACTGTACTGAGGTCAGTGCTCTTCACAGTATATACCGTCGAAACCTTACTAAATATTAAATAAAAATCTTAAATATCCAACTACCCACTGAAAGGATTAATATATGTTGAAAACAGGCATGAAGAGCGTGCGGTAAGTCGAGGAGAGAACAATGTTCTGAAATTGGTCGAAAACACGCCGGTTCTGGACGAACAGTATATGCCGATAATTTCTTCGTCCATGACTTTGGCCGCGATTTTAATGACAAAACGATTGGCATATGTAGGTACCATGCGCAAAAACAAAGCCTACATACCGAAGGAGATGTTGGATCCAAGTCGAGAGATGTATTTACCACAGAATTTGCCACATCAACAATAAAATTCGCTATGCCTACGTGCCAAAAAGAAAAAGCTGTGGTTCTCATCTCTACCGAGCATTATAATAGCACCGTCGACTTATCAGTCACCCGAAGAAGCCATTTCAAATTCTTCTGGACTATAATATGTATAAGTCCGAAGTGGACACCCTGGATCAGATGGTTGGCGGCTATACATGCAAACGGGGCAACAAACTAGCTACTTAGCTCTGTTTTTAATATGTTGGACGTGGCGGTTTGGCTGCATTTGTCATTCATGACAAATTGGGGCATGTCAAGTGGATCGACCGAGACGAGTCTTCCTTATGGAATTGGCAGAACAGCTGGTGATTCCTCACATGGAGCAGAGAGCATCGCATCCTATTGTAAGTGATATTCAGCGGGGTCAAACAGGCAATGACGTTATTCGATGTAGAGGAAGGAAAATATTTCTTTTTAATGTATTCAAATTTAAACTCAATTAATCAACGTTTTTCGCAGGTAGCTACAGGTCCACCGATAGATCGACCATCGGGGGGGGTGTTCGCTGTGCTATAAAATTGATAAACGGCAACGAAAAACGCGTCTGTAGCGCTGTTTCGCCAAAACCCGGTTTGTTTCAAAACATTCATAAGCCAGATACACATGCATTGAATGCCGGTCGTAGGCTTAACTTTCCTATTTATGCTTAATAACAAAGGATATATTATTAGCTTAAGCGTAAAAGTATGTTTTTATTGTTCACCGGGCGTATTCCCAGCATTAATCACATTTACACACATTATTAGGATATCTTGCCTATGTATTCCAATATAGTTCTATTTTTTTTTTTTTTTTTTTTTTTTTTTTTTTTTTTTTTTTTTTTTTTTTTTTTTTTTATTAAGGTCTGGCGCAGTACCTGGTTAAAGCTCATTTAGCGCCAAAATATCCCTGAACCTCCTAGGGTTAAAAATTATATAAAATTAAAAATCTTTTGTTCACGCACATAGAGCCTAGCCAGACCCCATACATGTGTATTGTGCGTGAACTGAGGTTTTAAAATGTAATGTTTTTTTTTTTGTTTTTTATAAATATGATTAAAAAATGGCGATGCATCGATGCATTTCTCTGTCTGGTATAACTTAGATATTAACTTTTTGTTGTATTATGAATTTGAGATACAAAACCTGAACTTAAACTTAATGCTTCACAGCAGAGCCTGGCACGCTTTTAATAATTTGATTAAATCTACAAGAGAGAACGTATAAGATGGGATTTCGACGATAAATCAAACTTCATGAAGTTTTCCTGAAAATCAAGAGAATTCTACTAGATTTGTTGAACAAAATGTATAGAATCACACTTGTGCTTCTCTTCCACTGAGATAACTTTATTGAGTTGGCTTGATTCCAAATCACTCCGCGCAAGAGTCATTCACTCATAGAATGAGTCACACTTTGACGAAAGCTAAAAACATTAGTGTTTAATGTTTAAACGGCTTGCACAAATGGCCACGATGCCTAGACCCAACAGAAATGAGTTAGAGAATCAGAAATACTTTAGTTTTTGGATTATTTTTATGGAATTAACAATTCTTAGGGTATAGAAAATGTGACGTCGACCCTCCCTCCCGTTTCGCTGGCCTTTTTCCCTAATACATACCTCAAATGGTATTTCCAATTTAAAGTTTAGAAACCCCAAACAAATTTGTATAATTCTTTTTGCGTTCATTCGATGCTCTAAAAACAAAACAAAAAGTGCCCATCCAAATATGTGTGTGTGTGTGTGTGCAAGTTGTCTGTTTTATGCCAACTTTGAAGCTTGTCTGCTTGTCCGATGCTCACCTGAAATAATTGGCGAAACTTTAGAGCTTGTTGTGCCAACAGTTTTGGCCAGCATTAGCTGTATATGCATTGTTCTGTGTTACCGGTGGATGCCTGCAGGCTCAGCAACAATATCGTGTTACTTATAATTCCATTTGCAGGCTTACTGGCAGTTGCCGAAGTTTCAATATCCGTCATTGTTTTTCTGAATTTGCTTTAAACCAGCGGGGCAATTGTAAAGCCAATTTTAATAAACCAACTGGCGAGCCATTAGCGCGCTAATCAACTCGATTATGCGGCCTTGGTGTTTGTGGTTTGAATTATAATCAATGTGTGCGTGAAAATGCCACAATATGCTAATAGTCCAGCCGAGGCGTTTAATAAACTCATGCGCTTATGCTTATATGTACAATCGGGGCCGGATGTGTGAACAAATATTTGCTGGGCCACAAAATCATTGTGCAAATATGCAAACTATGTGTGACAATGAAACATTTTGCATAAACAGTGCCAGCATACATACTTACATTCCCACACAGGAGTCAATGAACACATATGTATATACATACGTACATATATGACCATTTGCACGGCATGGCACGACATGGCGCGCCGCAAGGAACAAAATGAACAATTCCGATTTGCATACAAACAAACTGCGGCCACCGTTTTCCTGCTCCTTTTTATAGGATATTTATTTATTATTTATGTTTGGTTGTTTGTTGCTGTATTCGCTGGGTAAAAGTCAACCCAGGCAGCAACAGATTTTCAGCAGCGAAGGACACGTAGTGTTTCTGGCCCGTTTTCAGCACAAAACGTAATAAAATGCATTTACTCTTACGCGTCTTGGCGTATGCAGAAAACGAGAGCAGAATTAAAGCAAACGTGGAAACGTTGGGTTGCACCGAGTCCCAGAATTTCACAGTTTTTTACTTCAAATTTTAAGAGCATGTTGTTCATGGAAGTACTTAACTTTAGCTCTAATCATTCTTATTAAGAACTATAGCTCTCTCGTCAAGAGTTTTTCGTACATACAGTAAGCCAAAACAAGTTAGAACTCTGCAGTCCAATATGCAGACTATCAAATATCCTTTCCACTTGATTTTGTGTATTTGTATGCAACTGGTTGCACACACACACACCCATCCACAATTCTGAAAATTAGTAAAACTATTTATTCGGTGTTCTTTCGCTGATTTTATTGCGATATTTATTGGCCCCCAGGGCAGAGTGTAACGTTTCAGCAATTTAGAAGATGAAAAACGAAAAAAGGTAGACAAAAATAAATATATTTCATATTGCAAAAACACCAAAGTTATGCACAAAACAAATTTATCTTGTGGGAGCGAGGGGGAGAAACACAGTGCTTATTGCAGGCAGCCAAGCCTTGCGAGTCAGTGTGGCGCGCGTGTGTGCGCGTTTGTGTGTGTGTCTCAATTGTACAGAGTAATTTGAAGTCGGGCCACTCGACTGCAACACTCTTACTCGTTTTTATATGAAGTTTTTGATTTCGCGAGTATTTCGCCAGTATCTCCTTTCCAAGCTTAATATGAATGCATATATTTAGGAACAAATTGGGAATGGATTTAGAATTTAATGGGCTTAAGCCAAGACCCTTCTGTAGCTATTTTGTGAACTTTTGTTTGCATTGCGTTGGGGTTGACTTGAGAATTTTATGCACTTCAACTAAGAGTATTTTGCATTTATTTAAGAGTTAATAGGCTTGTACTTAAGACCATTACAACCCAACAGTATGATCAAAGGGGTTTTCAAATAGTTCGAAACAGTCTAAAATAAAGTATTTCGGGATTGAAAATATCGTACATGATATAAGAATTTTGTACTTAAATTAAGTATTTGACTCCGTTTGTAGTTGACTCAAGCAAAAAGCTCTTGGTTTTTATACCCTCAACCCATTAAAAAAAGGGGATCATGAAGTTATGAAAAAGTATGTAACAGAGAGCAGGAAGCACCTTCGACCCCTTGAAGTATATATATTCTTGATCAGCATAAACATCCGAGTCGATTAAGCAATGTGCGTCTGTTCGTCCGTCTGTTTCTATGCTATCTCCTCTGTCAAGTTTTAAGTTATCTTAACCAAACTTTGCTCGAAGTCTGTTGGTACAAATACGCTGCACATTTGACGCAACCGGTCGGATCGGATGACTATTGCATACAGCTGCCATAGGAACGATCGGTTGAAAAACTAGATTTAGATTTCCATTAAGTTTTATAAAAATCGGACTGTTATATAGTATAGCTGCCGTAAAAAATGGTAGGTCTGAAAAAAAGTATCAGACAAACTTTTTTGTTTTCAATCCTATCGATTCCAAACTCGTTATGCTATGGTCCCACAGGCAAATAATTTGCCCAAATTTTCATACAAATTTTTCTAAATATCCATGATTACAGATTTTGCACAACTTAAAACTAAAACTATGGTTCCAAACGTAAACAATTTGATCCAAAATGGCCAAAAAGTCTCCTAAGTTGGCCTATTTAGTCGATTTTTCATCACTTATTATTATTCACTTATTTTCTCATAACTTGAGAACCGCTCATCCGATCTTTATCATTTCTTCGGCAAATAGATACATATTACTAATGACTAACTATCTCTAGAAAGTACAAATCATCTATCTACAAAACTGTGGGAAATATGACGTTTTTTCAAAATTGCGGGGGCGGGAGGGGGCGTGGCAAAAATTGAAAATAAACTTGATCTGCCTGCAAGTATAAGAAACATTTGTCTCATACATGTCCAACCTCTATCTCTTACCATCTCTGAGATCTGTTTGTTCATACGGACGGACAGACCGACAGACGGACATGGCTATATCGACTCGGCTGTTGATGCTGATCAAGAATATATATACTTTATAGGGTCGGAAATGATTCCTTCTCCCTGTTACATACTTTTGCACAAACTTATTATACTCTATGTACCTTCGGTACAGAGTATAAAAATTATTCGGCCGTTTTCTACAAATCTCTAACAACCCGAAAGCAACCCAAAAGTAATTGTTGGAGTTCCTGAAACCTCTTTTGGTTGTTTTTAAATGTTGCGAATTTTGTGGAGACATTTGGCCCATGTTTTGCTAATAAACAGATTTGAGTTAAATATAATAATGAGAAACAGAACTTGAATGCTTAACTGATCGAATTGCATCATTATTAATAAATATTTAATGCGTTTTATGTAATAAAATTAAATTTAAAAATATTGTCCAGCAAAACAATGCAAAAGTCTGACAGCAGCAGAAAACAAAAATGAGCAAACCTGCCAACTTATTCCAAATATGACAATAACATTTTCAGAGTTTTAATTTTCCTTTTTAAAATTAAAAAGATTATACGCTTAACCGAAGTATATATTTAACAAGATTATGTGGATAAACTAGCAGTTTAGTAGGTTAATTCAATGAAGTATTGAAAGAAACCTATCGATTAGTTATATCGGCGAGAATTTCAAACAACGAAATGGTGGACAAATTTTACATATTTTCATTTATTTCGATTTTCAAGAAATGTAGGATAATTTTGTGGTGGAAACATAGAACTCCGCAGGAAGAGGCAGTAATGCCATATAAAAAAGCATGCGCATATCGCGTCAGAAACGTAGCTTACACTTCATCTAAAATCAAAAAGGATTGCATTATTTCTGAAACTCTTTTTACGGCAACATTTGGGATAGAAACTTCAAAATAATTTGAATCCAATATATATTCAAATTATTTTTTATTCAAATTATTATTTTTATAAAATTAATATATTAGATTTTACACAATCGTGCAATGCACTGTGGGCCGAATCGCCAAATAATTGGCATAAAGTCTACTGTTGCAGATATCGAGCTGAAACTTGGTATATTTGATAAATATAACATTCTAAATATTAAAACCAAATTTTAAGTTAATTTGACCACGCCTACCCCGACCGCCCTTATATGGCAACATTGCGTATACGTGATCTTAAAACAAAGTTTTGAGAACTGTGAATAAAAAGTTAAAATTTAAATTAAAAATTAATTTCTAGTAATTTATAGTCAAATTTTAAGCGTACATTCCCTTAGTTGGCCAAATATCCAGTTTTTAGGAGCGGTAGAGTTGCCATCCATACGTCCAGCAGCGTTGCATGACAGAGTTCAAGCTCATCTTCAAGTTTAAAGCACCGCAAAAGCCGCAAAAAGCCGCAAAGAGGATAACTATTATCTTTTAATACACACTTTCTTCTTTATTTTGACATACATTACAAAACGCACAAACACGCACAAGGTTAGTTTTACTCCACAGAAGACTTGCACTTTGGTTAAGTTTTCTCTGTTTAGGGACAACACGAAACAACACACTTTAATGAAACATATTGAACATTATCAAAAAATGCTTCCATTTATTCATTCTACATACCCTGGCCTTTATTATCCATAATTTGCCATAATTTTTTGTGCAACTTTACACGACGTGCAAGTCCACAAAGTTAACAAATATTTGACGCCAATTTTATCGCAACAATCACTGCACTCAACACCTGACTTTGATAATCGATAACAATTTCAGGGTTGCCAAAAAATCGAAGGTGTATTATTAAAAATAAATTTTGTTTCCATGAAATTTTCGACTTACTGTATTCGCTTTATTTTATTTGCCGCTCATCTAACGCCGGGACAGCTTGAATTTCTCACGTAAAGTTTGTACAGTAGTAAAGCGGCAGGGAAGTGTCCTGTACAGTCTGCTTCTCTTTTCATATTCAATAAGTAGAACATTTTCAATTAAGCTGTTATAAAATTAATTGAAGCGACCTGCAAAGTAAAATCTGTGCTACGGGCTGGGTTCTTGGATCCAGTGTTTTCGTTTATACTTAAGTTTTGTCTGAGTGTAGGCAAGTGTAAATTAAAAACGAAAGAAAGAAATATGGTTTGTTGTAGATGTTGTTACAGCGCCCACGGCTGGTTTAAAGCAAGGCACTAGGTTTTCCCCGCTGACTTTTGCTCCTGAAAGTATGCAGTACAAATCGTCCTTAGCGGAAGCTGGCCGAAAACCTTATTAAAAATACATAATTTTACATGTGCTGAATTTTAATTGAAACGTGTTGTGGCCTCACCTAACCAAATGTCGTTAGTGAGAAATCTGCCTCATTACGCTGGAACACCTTGCTTAAGTGTGATTTATGTTAAGCATCGTGGCTGGCGGAAGAAGGATTGATACCTGCTTGGCACGCCCACAGTCAAACTGATTCCAACATGGACTTAACATGGATCGCATGTCTGCGGCCTTAATAGTTTTGTCAACCGCCCCAGCTAAAGCAATCAAAGGTCTCAAGTCCTTTTGTGCCGAAAAAGGGTTTCAATTTGATTTAATGATGATGCTAGGACAAATTTAACGCAACGCAATCGCGTCTCGACGCCCCCAAGTGGGACACAAAAGTCAATTCCATCAAGTTCCGGATGCTGCATTGAATATCAACTAGTTTGGCCAGAAGAGAACCTAAGCCAGAGTCAGGAAGCGGGAGCTCAAGCAGAAGCAGTTGCCGCAGCAGCAGTGGCAGCCCACTTAAACTTTCGCAGAACGAGGGCGAGGACGAGGAAGGATGTTGCGTTACACAGAGATGCCACTGGCGAGGTTTTCTTGTCAGCGCAAATTTCCGTTTCAGTGCCACACGGTGGTCGCATGTGTGTGTGTATGTGTGGAGTATGCTTTGTCCTGCAGGTGCTAGACTGTCTATGACTTCATGCATAATAATGAGACTCTTGTCCTGCTCAGTACCGTACTGTTGCTTTTGCCTGGCCAAATGAAATCGCCTTGCGGGGCTAAAGCCCTCCCCCGCCTTCCCCTCCTCTATCAACCTCTTGACTCTTGAACGGCTCTTGCTGTTTTAGTTGTGGATTTATTGAACGATATGGCTTGTTAAGCATATAGATAAACCCCAAATATTGGCCAAGGCAATTGTGGGCATGTTCATGTTGTTTGCTTTGCATTTTGTGAGATTCTAGTTTTTCGTTTTGACATTTATTTTTTGGTCTTTTCTTTGTCAAATATTTGCTTTGATTGCATAATTTCGTTATTCCAATTTCAATCTACTTCCGCTTCGGCTGCTGCCTTTTCTCTAATGCAATTTATCAAAATAAATGTCGCAAATTGCATATTTCAATTAAAATGCAAATTCCCCAGAAAAGGCCATCATCGGATATTGAATGGCATCATTCGCAGTCGAATTTTCGTATTGTTTTGCGGTTATAGAAAGTTGAGCAATTCCAATTAAATGCTAACACATTTAGCTATGCATGCGCAATTAAACCTCAACTACTTGACTTTTACTTGGGCACGCACCAACCGCCCACCCACTCCCCGCAGAGCACAGCCTCTGCTCTTGCTCACAATGGAAATTAATGAGCACTCTCTAATCAAATTTTCCACGCAAAAGCACGTTCATTAATTCTGTACGCAATTATTACAATATACGAGGGATGTCTTTTAGATATTGTAGCGAATTGTGGTCAACTTGGGGTAGTTCGCTTTTGGTGTGGTCAGCGGATTATATTAGAGCTAAGATGTTGCCGCTCTGCCATGTTGAAAAAATATACGCTGCACGCTAGATAAGAGGAAGCCGGAGTACAAGAAAAAAAGATGTAAGTGCCGTTAACACTCACGAGGCTTTGATGTGAAAAATTATGCTTAATCTCAAAATCACAAGCTCTCTCAATGGTATTTAAATCAGCAATGACAATGTTTCAAAAGAAGAAAACAGGAAGTAGAAATACCAACAACAAGATCACTGGCTGCTGTGTTTTTCCTTCTTTTCTGTAATTCTGTTAAGTCACTGTCAAGTTACTGCTTAGTCAGTGTCGAGTCACTGTTTAGTCGAACAGAGATGAGACACTGTCATGACTATGTCAAGTCACCGTTAAGTTACTGTTAAGTCGCCGTTAACTCAAAGTCAATTTACTGTTTAGTCACTGTCAAGTCACTGTTTAGTCACTGATTAGTCACTGTTTAGTAATCGTTTAGTCACTGTCAAGTCACTATCAAGTGACAATCAAGTCACTGTTTAGGGGGCACTGTTAAGTCACTGTTAAATCACTTTCAAGTCTCTGCTTAGTCATTGTCAAGTCAATATTAAGACTCTGTCAAGTCACTTTCAAGTCACATTCAAGTCACTGCCAAGTCTCTCTCATGTCACTGATTAGTCACAGTTCAGTAACTGTTAAGTCACTGTTTAGTCACTTTAAAATCACTGTTAAATCACTGTCAAGTCACTATTAAGTCACTGTCAAGTCACTTTCAAGTCACTGTTTAGTCGAGTCATGTTGTCTGAGTAAAGTCACTGTTAAGTCACTATAAAATCACTGTTAAATCACTGTCAAGTGACTTTCAAGTCACTCTTTAGTCAAGTCACATTGTGTATAGTCACTGCCAACTCACTTTCAAGTCACTGCCAAGTCTCTATCAAGTCACTGATTAGTCACTGATTAGTCACTGTTTAGTTACTGTTAGATTACTGTTTAGTTATGTCACTGTTGTCACTTTAAGTCACTGTCAAGTCACCGTTAAGTCAATGTTTAGTCACTTTCAAGTCAAAGTGTTTAGTCACTTTCAAGTAACTGTTTCACTTTCCTCCACTTTCCACCACTTTCCCCCCACTTTTCCTCCTCTTTCCATCCTCTTTCCACCCTCTTTTTCGCCCCCTGGGACACTCCGCTAAAACAACAACACAAAATATGCATGACGTCAGCGCAGCCCTGCAGCGTCAAGTGACGCTGAAATCAAATTTTTTCTCAACTAAAATCTTCCATACCGAAATTAAAGATGTTTTACATCAAAAATTTCCGGTATTTATTAAAAATCTCATTTTATTCTTACGACAAATAAATAAAAATTGATCATTTATTTTTTAAACGATTTTCTTTGATTTGACTTTATTTGTCCACTTTCAAAATGTTTATTGAAGTGAATTTCAAACAGTTTGTAAAGTGTTTTAAAATCTCGCTCGTTAAAAAAATTACAACAAATTTGGAAACTGTTGTCAATGTTGTCAGAGTTCGAATATATTTTGTAGACTACCCATACGACACAAAAATTCGTTTCGAGTATGGCAAATTTAATGAAACACTTTCTAACAGCACATGTACATAAAAAAGCCAAGGTGTTTCTAATGTTATGAAATTAGAAAATTTGATGAAATTAGAATTGTTAAGAAAATTCTAAAATTAATGTCAAATCGTTTAGAATCTATTCTTAGGTATAAAAATATTTGTAATATTTGTTTTATATTTTTAGCAGTGGTGACCAAATACTTACAGCAAAAATAAACAGACTAGGTGATTTAATATTCGGAACTCTTGCTCTATTGCTGTCTGTTCCCAATTGTTATAGAGATGTAGCACTTTACAAACCTAGGAACATCACATGAAGACGCAGATATTCAAACTTCAACCGAAACACTTAACAGCCAAACGAAGACATTGAGCAGTTAACCGAAATACGTAAGAGCCAAACGAAGTACAAGCGAACCAACGTAGCAAAAAGAGAAACAGCGAAGGCGCTAAGAGTTGGCTTTAGTTGAGTTTTGTTCGTGTGCCGCAGAGGTGAGAGTGATTTCGGACACCAACGAGGTGTGGAAGGCGAGCGAAGGTCAAGTCTCGTTTAATTTGTATAAAGCTGTCTACAATTTGTTCCCAAATCGATGTAAAAGCCTTTGAATTACCAAACAATATTTAACTTAGAAGAACAATTTGAAACTCCTCTCTTTTTGAGCGATGTTAACTCCACTGTGATAAAGAGATACTATATTGGCCAACAAGAAAACTCGGGGATTAGAGGGAGACGGTCATAGTCAAAAAATAACTCAGAGAGCCAAAATGACAGCGAAGAGCTGACTTAAATGCGAATTGTGTTTTTATGTTAAATCTTCTTTGGTATTACTTTAAAAACTATACAGTACCAACAGCTATTTTAAATAATAATGAAACCTCCCACATAAATATATGTTCCATTTTAAAACATTATTTTGGAATTTAAGCCCTTACAGTTCCTTATATAAATGTATGACTCTAAAAATATTTGTAAAGAAGTAAGGTTATTTTGTTATGCAGAAGAATGGATGAACGATGATTTTAAATTAAAAAGTACCTTTTTTTCTTTACCGAGGTACTGGAAATTCCGGATACCTTTTACCTTACCTAGGTAAGAAAATTGAGAAATTTTTCCATCAACGTACATATGAGCGTACGACTGCCACTCGAAGACGAAAATCAAATGCGTTGCAGAGTAAAGCAGAAACACCCAATTTGACGGACGAGCACACAAGACACTCAGTCACAAAAATACCAATACGGCAAGAAGTGTGCATATGATTTTACTTCAAAATTTAATTTCACTTGTGGCCAAAAACACACACATTACTTATCTTTATTACAGACAAGTCGGAACCCAGGCTTGCGATCCTGGGCTTTGACTCCGGGAACTAGATCTCTGGAGCCGGATTCGATACTGAGGCCGCGTCACTGATGGTTAACAATCATCGATGACTTAGTTGGTGGGGGGGGTATAGAAAAAAAAAAAAAGTCGGATTTTTTGGCATAAACTCCAGTTTTAAAGATATTGATCTGAAATTTTACAACTGTTCTTTTGAAATTAAAGTAAAATATCGGATTTTGTTACTTTTTCAATTTGACCTCCCCCAACCCCTCGTACAGTGGGTAAGAAATTTAATAACTAAATATTAAAAAAAAAAATTTTTTTTTGAATACACTAAAAAATAAAAAACAATAAACTTAACTTAAGTATTATATTTATAAGGCCTCGATAAATAAATAGACGTCCTAAAAAATGTGAATCATTGAATTTTTGCAAAAATAGTTAAAAATAGTTTTAACTCACCACAATTTTTTTGTGTCTGATCTATTATTTTTATGGGAATTATGGAGGTTACAAAAAGAGAGTCATCTAAGGATGGACTTTCGGATATGGAAAATTTTTGTTTGTATAGACTGTGACCTGTGGATCCATCAAAACCAAAGCTAAATATAAGTGTACACTCAGTAACATCTGGAAGTGTTTCACAGACTTCCTTTTGCATAAACAGAATTCTAGATGCAGTATGGTCCAATAGGTCTTGTAAACCAACTTGGGCATCATTTTCCGTAAAAATAATTCCTGCAGGTCTGCATTTTAATTTCTCCTCAACTATTTTTAAGTAAGGGGGTAAATATCACTGCCGTGCTGCTTATTCAGTTGTTTTGTGTTAATGTATTGCTGTTTTGTTAGGCCATTTTCCATAAAGAAAGCTAGTGCCCTTTCAGAAGATATTGGACTTAGATCCACTTTGGTAATTTTTTGTTTTAATTGACCAAAGATTCAGTGCTAGCCGCTGTTTTTAATACAAATTGCATGTCATAGTCGTCTGTTTTTTTTGATGAAATGGTAGCAGCATGTAGCAATAAAGATGTTGAATGTTTATTATTCTCTGCTACTTCAAGTGCTAATTTTCTTTTCAGACGTGGGCCAGCATCCTCATACGTTACTTTGGGGCGACCAGTTTTCATAGGCGATTCATTTTGGTCAAAAAGTTTTATTGACATTGTGCCGGCTAGCCATTTTGCGTGTTTTTTTTTTAAAGCAATCTATATTGCGGTTGCATCTTGGCAAATGTTTTTTGATATAGTATATGAAATCTTTTTGTTTTTTTGTAATATAAGTTGACTTATTGTCTCATCGAAGCGCTCGCAATTTACTTTTTGCAATATATAACTCCTTAGGGCTTCCTCCGAGCGGTTGTTGCTAGTCCAAACTTCTAGAAGTGCACCGTGGTCAATCTCATACGTTGCTAGATAAAAGCAATTATATCGAAAAGGAGCAAAAAAGAGCAAAAATGCTTAGTTACATGATAACAAGGACAGTTTTATCAACAAATTGTCGCTTTTACCCTTTTGCAAGGCTTTGCCATTAGTAAGTTATACTCCCCAGAACACACACAGAATTGTTGGTTTTAATCTATTAAGATACACATATAAAACAGTTCACAGTTGGACAATAAGACATTACAAGCAAATTATCTTAAGCAATTTATATTTCTAAATATCTTGGCAAAGTTTATCCATTTTAAGAAGAAAGAAATTACTTTTTGCCACCACAGCACAATCACTGAAAGTTTGCAAATTTCCCGCCAATTTAGCCACAACGCCAAGTTTCTCAAACAGCTGACTTTGTTGAAGTGGCAGCACTACAGGGTTGCCACCAAAATATTTTGGAAGGCGGTTTTTTTCAAATCAGATATCTAATTTCGATATTTATGTTTAATGTTTTGAAATTTGTTACAAAAAAAATAGTTTATGCCAAAAATACGGACTTTTTTCTCCCAAAGCGCAGTGGACGTTATTCGTTGGAGAGATCGGCTTGGCCAGAAAATGGAAGTACTGAAATTTTCATGATTAATTGTTATATCACCACAAATGCGATCGGTCAATTAACTTTCTCCACACTTGTACATCGAATAAAGCATCCCTCGCATTATGATTCCCCACTGGTTTGGGGAAACGCCCTCGAATTCTGCAAATGAATTAAGTTCACAAACAAAATACGCACAATCAAGCGAATATAGCGCAAATTACTTTTCATTACAAGCGTTATACAAGCGTTGACTGACCAGCATGGAAAGTGCCAAATGCCACCACAGCAGCCGGATTTGGCTCAGCTTGGGCATTTAAGGACAACTTCATCATCATTAGTAGTAGAAAAAGAAACAGAAAAAAAAAAAACAAACAAGAAAATGAAGAAACGACGGGCATATAATGCTGATTATGGCATATAAATACAAAGAAGCACACACACACACACACACATCCCTCACACAATATGTTGGCCTTAGTGCTGCGTCGTAAAATCATATTGAGTGTAGATTAAACGGCGGCACGTCGACTTCTGCTTCATGTTGGCGCATAAAAATCCATTAGATGCGGAAATATGCAAGGGGCGGCGGGGTGCTAAGACGAGTTCCAGCAATTATCACAGTTGCGAATGCTTCGATGGCTCCCAAACTATGTCATGTGTGTGTGTGGGTGTGTGTGACTGAGGGCACTTAACAAAATGTTCACGTTTAATTTAGCCTTGACTCCAATATGCGCCCTGCTGTTCGCTCGCATGTAAGTATTTAACCCAATTTTTGTTAATTTCCCACTAACGCAGAGTGTTATCGCTTCTCTCCCAGCCGGGCAAGCATTTTGAGCAAACAAAGCCAGGACATGAGCGTCTCTACGCCAAATACAAGTGCTTGGTTCGCTGTAATTAGAATCCTACAGTTTTGCCATTGCCATTTTAGAAATGTTTGCTTGTTCGGTTTCTTATATTATGTTCTGTGTGTGTAGAAGAAGAAGAAGTCTCAAGCGACTGCATAGTCTGAAGATGACATTCATTTCTTTGGCAAACAGAAGCAGACAGAAGCAGGCAACTTCGGCTATTCAAAGTATTAGCTACTGCTGCATGCGGCTTGAGAGATAAAACTCGGTTGTGCATGCATGTGTGCGTGTGGGGGTGCCGGCTTGAAGTCTGGAAAGAAATTCTGAAGGGATGCATTCAAACTTTATGCGAGCTGCCGCTAGCATTACTCAAAGCTTAAAGAAGAGGCGATGCACTGTGGCTTATTTTGGCGTTGGTGGTAATAAAAAACTAGCTCCATATATAGTGAATGACATAATTTCCACCATCTGAACCTACTTGAAGGCTTAATGCACAAAAAATAAAATATGACTTTAAGCCGGTTAATATACACAAGTTCAGTGCTCATCTATGTCGGTGTAGTGACGCGATAAGTTATTGATATTACAGGACAGCTTTGATTATAGTTGTCTGCGTTCTCATATTAGTTGGTTGTCAAAAATCGCGTATGAGTTGCTTAGATAGTGTCATACAAAAACTTTGGAATTTCTCGTTCATTTTTCAAAAAAGGCTGGTAGTAAAATGTACATGATCGTCATGGCGTTGATACATAACGCTGAATTTGTGGACGGTATAAACAGCTATTCGAGTTATGTTTGGGCGCCCAAAATAAGTACATTTATTTATTTTGACTGTGGTTAGAGAAAAAATGTCCGATTAGAAAGATGAGAGTAAAAATGTGTTGAACCGCTTCTATGAAGAAGAATAAATTGTTCACTGTTAAGTCACTGTTTAGTCACTGTTAAGTCACTGTAATGTCTCTGTTAAGTCACTGTCCAAGCACTGTAAATTCTACAAAATTCACAACTTGACCTCATTGCAGAGACTCTTTCCACCCCCACTTCCCGCAAACCCCACCAGACCAGATCTCTACCAGATCCCCACTAGATCTAGATCTGCAACAGATCCCCAACTGATCCCCATCAGATCCCTACCAGATCCAAACCAGAGCCAGTCAGATAACCACCAGATCCCCACTAGACACCTTTCAGATCCACATCAGATCTTTACCAGACCACCACCAGATCAACACCAGATACTTACCATTTCCCCCCATTTCCACCTCACACTATCCCACTCTACACACAACCCAGCTGCTAATACGGTAATGGTAAAAGCAGCTGATTTTGCAGGTACAAAATTCAAAGACAAAAGACTTACCCCAATAGACTCTGTCGCAAATAGAAAAGTTATTCAAGTTTTACTCCCCTAGCCGAACGTCCGTAAAAGAGCTTCGCTCTAATAAATAATATTATCTTCATATGTAATTTTATTACATTTCCATAATAATAATAAGACTGTTTGGTTAAATGCCGGTTGCCCCCTTGTGGGAGATCGTGATAATTGTGCTTTGATACCTACATTGCCGGTATTGAGTCGCGACGTGGAGTTCTGTATCAACCGGGTGGTTGTGACCCAAAGATCAGCAGAGGTTTTAGATGGCCCATGGAAAAATTGTCCCGCCCAACGGTGTGCTTTTTAAACAAGGCAACTGAGACGCTGATGTCTGCTTCTTGCATCCTCATCTACTTCATCTTTTCATTTGTGCGGTATGAATAAAAACGTAAATTTCTAGACCTAACATCTGTGATTTAGGGGAGAAGAGCTGCCCCCTAACTACGCCCCTTGAATTTCTGAAAATTTTTATTGTTTTCAAATATTCATACATTTTTTTCACAGCTGGAAAAGAGTTTGAAACTACCTTGGAAATACAAAATTTGGCATTTTTCCCCCGTTTTTGGCATTTTTCGGCTATCTCAGCGCACTATTTTGTTTTCAGGATCTACTCGCGCAATAAATGACATTTTTGTGCGCCCAAACAGTTTTTAGTTCTCCGTACCGTGCTTTAAGGAAAAAATTTTTTTTATTAATATTGAAAAACTTTCGCTTCTTTTCGATGGTCTATATAGAATAGAAGAAAAAAATCACCGGTTTAGTTATGAGATTTGGTGATTTGTCAAAGATCGCTATATTAATACTACACTATATTTATACTCTGTACCTAGAGTAAGAGATAAATGCAGAGCTGCTGCTGCTCATCTCTGAGTTTCTTTCTCTCCCCCTCTCTCTTTTCTCTCTCTCTCTCTCTCTCTTCTTTCTCTCTTTCTCTCTCCTCTCTAAGATTGCGTTGGTTGTGAGTGGGTGGGAGGGGGTGGCGGGGGTAATTCACTTATTTGATCATAACTTGAGAACCGCTCATCCGATCTTTATCATTCCTTCGGCAAATAGATAAATATTATTAATGACTAACTATCTCTGAAAGGTACAAATCATCTCTCTACAAAACTGTGGGAGATATGACGTTTTTTCCAAATTGCGGGGGCGGGAGAGGGCGTGGCAAAAATTGAAAATCAACTTGATCTGCCTGCAAGTATAAAAAGCATTTTTCCCGTACATGTCAAACCTCTATCTCTTACCATCTCTGAGATCTGTTTGTTCATACGGACGGACAGACGGACAGACGGACATGGCTATATCGACTCGGCTGTTGATGCTGATCAAGAATATATATACTTTATAGGGTCAGAAATGATTCCTTCTCCCTGTTACATACTTTTGCACAAACTTAATATACTCTATGTACCTTCTGTACAGAGTATAAAAAGGATTCGAATGTGTTGCTTGCCGGCTCGAGGTCAAGAAGAAAACTCAATTTGTGTTTGTTTCCAATATATTTCGCATACACATCGGCATCCGTCTTCAGGGACACTACAAAGAACAATTCAGCAATTATAACAATACATTTAAAACAAAACCTTTCAACAATTTTAACATACAATATTTAACACGTCTGTACCGCCTAACGTGGAGTTCAATACTAAGCTAATAATTATTGATTAGGTGTCTGTATATGTGGGCGCAGTTTTCGGTGTCCGTCTTATAGTTAATTCTCTTGTCTGTTGTCTATGATATGTAACATTTCGAGAGTAAAACTTTTACAGTAGTTGTTCTCTTGTTGCAAGATCGCGGTCTCTTCGAAATAAGTGTCGCCTTTATAAGCTCCTTGGAATGTCATTATTCGTCAGCTTTAATTTTAATCAATTTAATCAATTAGCATCCTGTTAATACAGCTTACCGCTGTTTTTATAATCATATTTTTTGGGTGTTTCGATTAAAAAACAAGTGAGAAAGTCGGTCAAGCCCGACTATGATATACTCTGTACCTCTCTCTCTCTCACTCTCTCTCTCTCTCTCTCTCACTTTCTCTCTCTCTCTCTCTCTCACTCTTTCTCTCTCTCTCTCTCTCTCTCTCTCTAAGATTGTGCGGCGTTGGTTGTGAAAGGGTGGGTGGTGGGAGGCGGGCGGTGGCGGGGAGTGATTCACTTGTTTGCTCATAACTCGAGAACCGCTCATCCGATCTTTATCATTTCTTCGGCAAATCGATACATTTTGCGAATGACTAACTAACTCTAAAAGGTTCGAATCATCTATCTACAAAACTGTGGGAGATATGACGTTTTTTCAAAATTGCGGGGCGGAAGGGGGCTTGGCCAAAAAGAGTGTGTGTCATGGGACGCACGGTACGAGCGAAAGAGAAAATAGAGAAAATACACCTTTGGATGCTGTATAAATAAATGTTATATAATTTTAAAAATAATAGGTCACTGTCAAGTCAATCCTATTAAGTTACTGTTAAGTCACTGTTAAGTCACTGTTAAGTCACTGTTAAGATCACTGTTAAGTCACTGTTAAGTCACTGTTAAGTCACTGTTAAGTCACTGTTAAGTCACTGTTAAGTCACTGTTAAGTCATTGTTAAGTCACCTGTCTAACAGATAACAGTATATTTTTAGCACAAAATTCAAAAACTTGACCCTCAATGCAGCCACTCTCTGGTGATCCCCCACCAAAATCCCTACTAGACCTAAACCAGACCCCCACCTGACCCACCCCAGATCCTCACCAGATCCCCACCAGATCTCTCCCAAATTCCCACATGATCCTTTTTAGATCCCCACCAGATCTTCACCAGATCTCCAACAGATTCCCACCACATCTCATCGAGATCCCCACCTGATCCTCACCAGATCCCCACTAGATTTAAAACCAGATCCCACCAGATCTCCATCAGATCACCACCAGATCACCACTAGATCCCCAATAGATCCCCGCCAGATCTCCACCAGATCCCCACCAGATCACCACCAGATCCTCACCAGATCCCCACCAGATCTCCATCAGATCCCCACCAGATCACTACCAGATCCGCACCTGATCCCCACCAGATCCCCATCAGATCCCTACCAGCTCCTGACCTGATCCCCACCAGACCTAAACCAGATCCCCACCAGACCTAAACCAGATTCCACCTGACCCACCCCAGATCCCCTCACCAGATCCCCCACCAGATCTCCATCAGATCCCCACCAGATCACCACCTTGATCCGCACTAGATCCCCACCAGATTAGCACCAAATCCCCGCCAGATCCCCACCAAATCTTCACCATTTCCCCCCACTTCCACCTCACACTATCCCACTCCACACACAACCCACCTGCTTCTACTGCAAAGATAAAAGCTGCTGACTTTGCAAATACAAAACACAAAGAGAGAATTCAAAGACATCCCCCCAAAAAAATCTGTCGCAAAAGACAAAATTTTTCAAGATTTACTCCCAGTCTGATCCGTAAAAGAGCTTCGCTCTAATAAACCTAATCTGCCTGCAAGTATAAGAAGCATTTGTCCCATACATGTCAAACCTCTATCTCTTACCATCTCTGAGATCTGTTTGTTCATACGGACGGACAGACGGACATGGCTATATCGACTCGGCTGCTGATGCTGATCAAGAATATATATACTTTATAGGGTCGGAAATGATTCCTTCTCCGTGTTACATACTTTTGCACAAACTTAATATACTCTATGTACCTTCGGTACAGAGTATAATTAATTATTCGTTCTGATGCTGTGAATTTTGTGTACCATTTAAGTTTTAGGTTGTTTCCTTGTCTTTTGATAGTCGTATCCAAATAGCGAAGTGTCCCATCTATTTCTAGCTCCATGGTGAATTTTAAGTTACGATGAAAGAAGTTGAGTGCATCCTCGGCATCTTCAGTAAAAGCTGGCATTGTGATGGAAAAACTACTCGACAACACCATAAAGAAACTGTGGCACCCACCAAGAGTGCTCACTGAATATGTTGATAAAAACGGTGAAAATTGTAGCTAACGTCTACTTTTCTGTACATTTTTGTTGAGGACTTTGCAGCGTGCAAGGCACGTATGCGACCCCTCACTTTTCATTAGTGCCAGGCTTGTTGATTCTTTAGAACACAACGAAGGCGTTTACCTTGGCCAACTCAAGCAAATGTTTTGCGGGCATTAAGTTCAATTAGCTTTGGGCCTTATTTACTGAGAAAATCCCATAAACTCTCTTGCTTCACTTAAGATGCTGCTGGTAGGTTTAATGATATCCTGCTTAGCAGGTGGCTTTTGTTTCTATAATCTAGGAGTATTTGAAGCAAGCGATGTTGTTGTTAAGCGCAATATTATTTTAGTATTTGTGAATTTTTTGGTTCCAAATTATTTCAAGGCCGCATTCAAAGCAAAGCGCATTCTGGTTACAAGTGCTGTCTTTAACACAGAATTTAGCCAAGAAAAACTGAGAAATTTGTTTCCTTAACTATGAACAGCAGTGTATTGGCGAATTTAAAGAGTTAAATTTTTGTGGGCAATTTATTTGATTTTATTTTCCTTTTTTTTTGAGTATAACCCATGTTTTACTACCACCTCTTCTATTACCATAAAACTTTCAGAATTTCTGATTTGAATAATATGACCACTTTTGTGACCTGTTTTCGAGAAACGAGGCATTGTGCGATGTCAATGTCGAAAGTTTTACTGTCGCCATGGCTGAGCCCATAATTTCTTGCCAGTCACTGCACCTGGGGGAAGGAAGGTACGTAGTTGGCGTTAGCGACAAATAACTTTCAAAATTTTTTATGAGCTTGCAATGGGGTGCTTGTCAATTATGCTCTTGCCGCTGCTGTCGCGACTGTCACAGACCTTGTTGGTTGAGTGTGCAGTCGAAATGTAATGCAGAAATGGCATTTCTTTTTCCATATGAAATGACTTGGCAGAAAGTTGTGACGTGCAGAGCCAAAAGTCAGGCGCAAAGTTTATTGGGACTTCTTCAAGTGAACTTTTTAAGTCGCCGCCCCCTGCGAATTAATGACAATCACAAATTCCAGCGACCGACCCCCCAGCCACGCCCTAATGGCGCAGCCTGCATTGACCTGAATCTCAATGGGGATTGAAGGCGTAAGTGGGTGAATGGAGATTGCATTAATGTTGGCCCCTCGCCTAATGATATGTTGCCTACACGCCGCGTGTACGGCCCAGGCAATAACTCAAAATCTTAGCCTCGTAAGCCAATTTTCGTTGATTTAGTTTATCATCAGCGCTTCGACATCATCAATACAAATGCCTTTGTGTAGCTTATTCCCACTTGACTTTGCCCAACTCTGATTTCATTTGTTGTCTGTGTTGGCGTATATTTTTGTGCCAGTTCCAAGTCAAGTCGACGGACAATTTGATTTATCGGCACAAATTGCGTTACATTACATTAATGCTTTGAGTTCGACTATTTGAGTTTAAGTCGAGGCAAATGCCACTTACTTAACTCCGTTTTACCTCTACACTTAGAAAATTGTGATTGTCAGAGTTTTTGATTTGTACTTGAAATTTCAAGTATGTGAAGTTATTGGATGAAATATTATGATTTTTGTTATTGTTTTGTAATTTTGTAACTTTTGTTATTTGTTTATTTGAAGACAATCAATTGACTGCTTGTTTGTTAATTCTATCTTTAACTTAATCGAGCTTGTTTTAAGTCGAGAAACTTTCCGTTTCAATTTGCTTTTGGAGTACTAATCGAATTCTTGGGATTCGATTAAGTCGTGGATCTTTGATATTTCATTCTTATTTGATACATTTTGTGGACTAGGTTTCTGTTACAAATCTTGAATAAGAATTTTATGGTTGTAAGAGAAGTACATAAGAATTTATTACAATTGATTGAAGTCAAATATTTTGATGCTGATTTTAGGTAAGAAAATTCTTGTTTCGATATTAATTTAAGACAACTAAAATAAATTTTTCTTTTCTTTCATTCTTACAGTTTGGATTGGATTCAAGTCATTTTTTTGCCAAGTGTACATACTTTAGGTTCCTTCCCAGACAGTGCATTTCTCAAGTACTTGATGTCAAGATATTTCTTTTCTTTTATTTTGCAGCATAACAATTCAATTTATTTGACATTGGGCAAAGCGGTCACCCTCTTAGCAATTGAAAGATCAAACAGCGATAAATGGCAACAACCAAAAGGCTGAATTAATTACCGAGATATGTAAAGTGTTCCTTTTATTATCTAATTTGACATTTTTGTATAATAATGCGCGGTCTCTAAACCTACAACGACCCCCCGCCAAAAGTTGAGGCAGGTGTCAGATATATTTTGTTTGATTGGACAGAAGCACTTGAGTTGGGTGCTTTTGGAACGCAATCGTGCGAATTTTTGTAGCACTTAATTAAAATTCAAAATTAGATTTACTAATTAAGTTGTCTATGCATTAAGTCGGCTGTTCAATATGCAAATGGACTACTTCAAGTGAAACTGTCGTTTAAAATTAAAATTTAAAAAAGAGGACAGCTATAAATACCCTTGCGGTCCGTATAATTATATAAATAAAGTTTTTATATGATTTTCATTCAACAGTTTAGTTTTAGCTACAAATAAATTTTAGCCGAGTTATTTTCCAAACTCAGCTATAGATGGCGCCACTACTTCAACCACGTTATCTTTAGTAACTATGTATAATTAGTGACCTGCGATGTTGATTTAGCGCGGTCAAGTTTTTGTGCTTTTACAGCGCTGGCTCAAGGTCAATAGTTGATCACGCTTTAATGCCGAGATCAAGTTCACGTTCATCGCTGACAACGGCTATCCCGAAATTCTGCCAACGTGGCTTCGATTAATATTGTGAGTTATCTTGATTGGTATTTAGCATCGCATTAAAAATGTTATCATTTACCATAAAGTTAGCGCTAGCGTTACAAAAAGCACGTTAAACTTTGATTTGTAACTATCTTTATTAATACTCGCAAAAGGTTATCGTTTTTTAGTGCTTTTTTTCCGATACTTTGCAACCATACTAGGTAATAGCAGCTGTCATTTGGTTTTGAAGCTTCGACAATGTGGCCAGTGTGAATAGGCTATAAGATTTCACCAAACTTAACCTTAGTCAAACTCAAAAGATTTTAGTAACAAAAAAAGTCAATTAATGATTATTTCTCAGAAGCATTATGGACATCTGAATTCTTAGCGTAGACATAATAAACTTCACACGGGAAAATAATCGTTCTTCGCTTACTTGGGTTGCTGGAACAGCAAGAATATCTTTGATTGTTCATAAAATTCTGGAAACTTTGTCGAATTTTCTGACCACCTTTTAAGTACATCATCTTTATTTTGTAAACGTTTATTGCTTAGGAAAACTTAATTGATGCCATTAAAATAGCTGGTGGCACGAGGCAACAAAAACTAACTTATCTAAACTATTTGTGTTGTTCTTTTTCTTTTCATACAAATTCATATATAATATAAATCGACTTTATCTCCACTTTCAAAAAAAAGTAATTTGGTCAGAGCTTACGGTTTGATTCCCTGGTCTTAACCGACTGGAAAGTATAAAGACTCTACTATTGAAGACCAAATAGTTTTTCTTACTAAATCTACTTTTTCGACGACTCATACGCATACGTTATTTGATATCATCTGTATATACACACAAAAAATATCATGATAAATGCCCTTCGAAGTATGCTAACTTTGTTTCTTAAACATTTTTATATTTGAACAGGATATTCAAAATTTATCAGCGTAAAGTCAAAAATAACAAGTGAGGTACAAATCATCTATCTACGAAACTGTGGCAGATATGACGTTTTTCAAAATTGCGGGGGTGGGAGGGGGCTTGGCCAAAATTGAAAATAAACTTGATCTGCCTGCAAGTATAAGAAGCATTTGTCCCATACATGGCAAACCTCTATCTCTTTTCATGTCTGAGATCTGTTTGTTCATACGGACGGACGGACTGACGGACAGACAGACGGATATGGCTATATCGACTCGGCTGTTGATGCTGATCAAGAATATATTTACTTTATAAGGTCGGAAATGATTCCTTCTCCCTGTTACATACTTTTGCACAAACTTAATATACTCTATGTACCTTCGGTACAGAGTATAAAAATATTATTTATCATTATTTATAATCAAACCATCAATAGTACGCTGGCTCTAGGTCTCGTTATGTTTGCTCATAACTTCAAAAGGCAGGAAACACAACACAAAGGAGGCTAGGTGGTCATACAGCTGTTTCACTGTTACTCTCTACCAGATCATCTGTGACCTTTGGCAATGTACTGGCCCCAACGACTTTACCCATGCCGGAGCTACCATAATCGTTTGGGAATTCTAAACGACTTGACTCCGGCACACATAAGAACAGTGCTGGCTGCCAGTACCTTTGTGACTGTGTGTGTTCCCAATCTTGGCTTTGCTAATGTTAGTGAGAGAGATTATCGCTGCCCCGCTTTTAAAAAACACAGTAACCAATAGTGTGACAGCGTTTTTTAGAATGTGCTGGCGCATCATTTCATACGTTAAGTGCATAAGGTACCGGGTTCAATTCCCAGCTCAATTTGAGTTTTTGCATTCTCAAAATATTGTTCTTGGAGTGAGAACATTATAATACAAATGAGAAAGCCCCGTTTATGCACTGTTTTTGGTAACGTTTGTGCTCGTTTGAAGTCCAATGCTCTCTGTTTTTTTCCTCTGTGTGTTTAAAACTGACGGAGGATATACGTACCATAGAAACAGACGGACGGACTAAAGGACATGGCTATATCAACTCAGCTCGTCGTGTTGTTCAAGTGTTTATATACTATTTGTGGTTGGAGATATTTTCTTCTCTGCGTTACAATCATTTAATATTTTCTCTGCAAGGGCTTAACAAATTCCGAGAGTGAAATATTTTGCCAAAAAGTGGTGCATACTTTTGTGCATTGGCGCAAAGTGAATTTGTAAGCAATTTGCAAAACTTAATGCATTTTAAGCTCTTGGGAGAAACTAAGGCTGGCGTTTTTGTGGCTGTCTGCGACCCGAATTGCTGCAGCCACAATTTGTGTGCCTCGAAATGGCTAAACTTTTTCATTGTGCGTACATTGTTGCTTTCTGCTGTGTAGACTGCGGCTGCAAAGACTTTTACTCTTTATAATCCACAAATATCACCTGTCCTACTTCAGTTCGCATTGTTTCAATTAAGTTTCATCACGTTTTCCTTGTATGCGTAGGAAAACTTTTTTTTTCGCCCAATCAAAGCAAAAGTCTTAAGGGTCAAATCAAATGTTTTTTTTTCGATACCGGCTTGAATGGTTAAACCGACAGCAGGAAGTTCATTAGATCAACTTTTCCTTATAAAATAATGAGTATAAGGCGCTTTGTGAACCACACACCAAAACAATGTGCTTTGTGCTGTTCAAATGAATGTCTAGTGCAATATGCATTGAAATTGATTTCGCTACAACATTGAGGAAACGCAATTAATTTCTACTTTGATTGCATTTTTGTTTGATTTGGCATCAAACCTCGACTGTAGTTCGTCAAACATTGCAGTTATTTAGAAATTTCAATTTGCATTTATTCGACTGACATGCGGGGAGCCGGCAAAGGAGGGGGGAGGCGCACAATTCAATTGCCACAACAAGTAATTTGCTCTGTGCGTACTGCGGCCTGAACATTTGTGCAACTGTGCGGGTGCCTCAGTCCACAAATTTGTGGCCATATTGCGATCAGCATGATGCTTCACCTTGGGACTCAAACTAAGAGCCTATGGCTTTGATTGAAATGACCTGAACAAATGGGGCTTGAGTGCCATTCGACGAAAGCCAGGCAACGTTTCCATCGAATTTTGATGCTCCTGCCCAAAATTATACGACACCCCGAAAATTTTAGTTTCGACCCTCGTAGGAGAATGGGAAAGCATAATACAACGAAATCAAGTATGCAGAATGAAAGCTTAATGAATTCTGCTTAAAATCTGATATTCTTATCTCTGATTGCATCTCGCGTTTTCAAGTAGCGGTTAAAAAAAGCAAAAAAGTTAGATTTTTGTCATGTCTGCAAGTGTATCAAAATTATACGACACATGTCAATTTGTTGGATTTAGTTAATATTTTATTCTTAGAATGGTATATAAACAATATTTAATAAATAATAGAGCCACCTTGAGCCTTTGCTACCTCGAAAAGTCTCTTAGGCATTGAATTCACTAAATTTGTAAGTAAATTTTGGTCTAAAAGAGACCATTGAGCCAAAATTTCGCTTTTGAGGCTTTCGACATTCTCAAATTTGTTGTTATTGGCGTAAACACGCCTGGCTAAGATACCTACAATGTTCTCAATTGGGTTTAGGTCAGGGGAGCATGCTGGCCAATCCAAAACATTTATATGGTGATCACTTATGAAGCGCTGGGTCTCTCTGCTCTTGTGAATAGATGCATTATCTTGCGTAAAAACAAGATCTCTTTCCATATTTTTTTCAAAAATGGCAGAAGACGATCCTCCAATACTTTTTTGTATTCTCCACTGTTCATCCTGCAGCTTGTGAAGCACAGATCAAGCGTTCCAGACGCATGAAAGGCTCCCCAAACCATTGCGGATCCGCCTCCGAAATTGCGTTTGGAAAACATAAGTGGATCCTTACGCAAATCTATCCAATAGTGCCGAAACCCATCTGGGCCGTCAGGACAAAATTTTTTTTCATCAAAAAAAATTATCTAAATGATAAATATTGAACAAAGCTGTTTAAACAAAATAAAGTTAAAATTTTATACCGAGGCCCAGTTTCTCTCCAAGTTTTATTTCCACAAATTGAAGTCGTGCTGTTTTGTGGTGCGGCTTTAAGAACGGAGCCTTTTTAAGACTCCTCTGACAATGCACTCCGATGATTGCAGCGTCCGCCAAACAATCATCCGTGACACAGGCGTACTGCAACATGCGGCAAGTGTGGAGCACGAAGCAATCGAATTGCTAGCTTTAAGTATTATGCGACTTTTTCGCGGTCAGACAACTTGGGTTTTCTTCCAGAGCTATGCTTCACACCATATTCATCCGGATTGTTCAAAAATTTGGTGATAACACAACGTGTTCGACCGATTTTCCGCGATATTTCGCTTACATTAAAGCCAACATCGTTGTAGGCTCTTATCCTTCCCTTTTCCTCGTCGGATAACAAACGCCCACGCGGCATTTTATTACAAATTCATTAAATTGTTAGCAGATATATAAAAAAAATTTTATTGAAACCAAATCTTTCTCTCCAGCCGCAATATTTGAAATATGTCGTATAATTTTGATACACTTGCAGACATGACAAAAATCGAACTTTTTTGCTTTTTTAACCGCTACTTGAAAACGCGAGATGCAATCAGAGATAAGAATATCAGATTTTAAGCAGAATTCATTAAGCTTTCATTCTGCATACTTGATTTCGTTGTATTATGCTTTCCCATTCTCCTACGAGGGTCGAAACTAAAATTTTCATGGTGTCGTATAATTTTGGGCAGGAGTGTATATACAAACATCCGGTACAATTCTCAATATACCCTCTCCAAGGGTATAAAAAAGTATAAGCTTAAAAGTGGTTATTCAAATTTTAAATACTCAAGCACTAATTAACTATTTGATTAAAACAGTTGAACTTTTTAATTATTATTAAATCCGGTTGAAATATGCTTACGACTTAGCTCAACTGTTTTTTCAATTCAATTGAATTTTTAATTGAATATTTTCATTAAAATTTAGAATTAGTTGAAAGTTCAAGCTTTAAGTCAATTATTAATGGCACTTGAACCCAGTCAAGTGCCACCTGAATTTTATTTATTTATTTCCTTCCACTAAAATTTAGCTTGGGATATTTCCCTTCCATTAAATTTTCAATTGGGATTTTAACACCAGCCAATTTTTAATTGAGAAATTTCCCCTTACATTAAATTTTCAATTGGGATTTTTCACAACCAGCCAAAATTTAATTAGGGGTTTTTTAATTCAATTAAATTTTCAATTGGGACTTTTCACAACCAGTCAAAATTAAATTGAGAAATTTGTGTAAAAACAAGACAAATGTGTTCAAAATATTGTTTGAACGCTGAAGTCTTGTATTTTTTCCTAGTTTCAATGGCCAATAGCCGACTTTGTAACACAATATCTATAAGCGATACCAACGTAATTTGACTTATAGTTGTATTGAATAACTTATAATGCATTTTTATTGAATATAAAATTAAAATGGTTTGGATATTGACGACAGCGTCAAAAACCAAGATTTGGATCCTTATGAAAATCTTGGGCTTACGAGTATTTATTTCTTCAGCAGAGAACAATTTGGTGAAAAACTTGCAGGTACCTAGCGTGCGTTGCTACGCCCCATTTAGAATTTTAGAAACAAAGCGAAGAAATGACGCTTACTTGTCAGTTGCCATTAATTCAATCTTCACGATTATCTTAACTTATTAAAATTCGCGATTTTTTAATCCGTTTGATCGACATCTTCATTTACCTGTCTTCATGACAATTTAAATTT